>CAUYSK010078543.1:0-39553 GCA_963575035.1 Avahi laniger | reverse complement strand
GGGATGGCTGGAGCAGTCAGAACACACACAGCATTTGTAGACTAAGTTTGCAGTTGTGTATGGGTGCACAAAATTATTACAATAATAACATTTAAGATCAATGATCACAGATCACCATGATAGACATAACAATGAAAAGTTTAAAGTATTGCTAGAATTACCCAAATGTGATGCAGAGACACAAAGTGAGCACATGCTGTTGGAAAAATGATACGAACAGACTGGTTTAACTCAGAGCTGCCACAAATCTTCAATTTGTAAAAATTGCAGTACCTGTAAAACACTGTGAAGTGAAGCACAACTCATCGAAGTATGCCTGGATAAGGCTCATGGATTGGGCTTGAGGAATTTTCTAGCAGGTCAAAAAACTGCCATTAATTAAGTGTGGATCAGCAAATGTCACACGCTAATTTAGTTGAGATCTAGCCCTATTTCTGTTATGTCATCTGGCAAAGACTGTTACTTAGGTAACATACTAAAACAAATAAACAACCCCTGAATACCTGAATTCCTTGAAAAGTTGGTTTATGTGTGTTAATAATACATTAGTATATTATCAATATTTAATGTTACACAATGTAGGTTCTATGAAAACGTATGACTGTCAATGCAATGGATAAGACTGGAATAAAATTTTTCTTTCCTGTAAGAAGCTCTTTGAATGGAGTATAAAATAGGATCACAAAATTACATTATCTTGATTACTATTAAATCAAAATGAAAAACTACTAAGGATAAATACTAATCAAGAAACAGAAGTTGACACATTTAGGCCCACGTATCCTATTATATTATAAAAATATGAAAATTCTCAGGTGGTTAAACAGGTCTTTCAGATCTTTTCCATAGATTTTAATCTTGTTAAATCTTACACATATAGGCACCTTGTTTTCCTATGTAAATTATAGAAATTCAACTGTCATACACTCCTGAGGTATAATATTTTGAGTTCTTCGGGAAAATAAACTTTTGCAATAATCACTATAAATTATACAGCTCCATTATTTATGATGGATACTGTATTTAAAATTTCAAAGTGGTAGTAAGTCAGGAGATCTCCAAGACTGCAAATTTTTTTGTGTATTTTTCTTAAAATACTAAAGTATTGTAAATTAAAGTTATGGCTAGCCAAAGCCAATCTTAAAGGGGGAAGTATGAAATAAGCAATTTGTCCATTAATGACACAAACTTTTGAATTCCGGTACACTGGATACTATTTTTCAAAGTGCAAAAATTTTATCTAAATGAGGTGACCATCTCTTCTGTCTCTACTCTCCTTCTATTTCTGATCCTTGATGTCCTGCTGGCTTTTGCTGATTGACAGATTGAAAATGCATTGCACAGCATCCCAACACATACTTGGGTACAAAGAAGTTAGACACAGAAAGAATTAATTTAATATTTAATTTGGAAGGTCTGTGTAAAATTATTCTTGCATTTTCTCTTTATTTTTCCTAGATATGATTGGTATATATTTTGACCATTATATAGTTCAGGATAACTGAAGGAAAATTTTTCTGGCATACAGGTTGATAGATCATTTTACTTCTCCATAATTTTCTAGTATTATACAGGATGTCGATAAAAGTTCAATTCCTTCTTTTGTTTAGGGTAATAATGAATTTTTTTCCATTGATTTTTCTTTGAAGACAGCATTCAATTCAAATCAGTTTAATTTTCTAACACATAATTACTCATATTATGAATATTAGGTATTATTTCCTAGACTGTCCTAAGATATGCATCTTCAACATTTATTCTAACTTAAGCATTTTTAACAGTTATAAACTATAATTTACATAAGAGAAAATTCACCCATTGTAACAGACAAGTCAGAAATTTTTAGTAAATTTATATTATCGTGGAACCATCATTACAACTAAATTTTAGGTCAGTTCCATCATCCTAAAAAGTTTACTCATGCCTATTTGAAGATAATTCCTAATTCCAAACACCAGTCCTTTCGGTGTGTGTCTAAGAATCTTTGCCTCATTAAATGTCATAAAGATTTTGTCCGTGTATGTGCACACAAATGCATGTGTATTTTTTAAAATTTTTATAGTCTTAGATCTTACCGCTGGATCTTTGATTCATTTTGTGTTACTATTTTTATGGTATGAATTAAGGGCCTAACTATGTATATACATACATATATTTATATTTACATCTGTATATACATAGGTGAATATAGATACGGATATCTAATTGTTGAGGGAACTTTCCCAATTTACTTGTCATGGCACATTTGTTAAAATCATTTGAAATAAATGTAAAGACTTACTGCTGAAGTAGCAATTCAATTCACTGATTTATGTGACATGTTTAGACAATCCCGCACTATCTTCATTTCTATAGCATAGTAAGTTTCAAAATTGGGTAGGGTACATCTCCACCTTTGTTTTTCTTTTTAAAATTGTTTTGGCTATTCTAATTCCTTTGCATTTCCATGTAAGTTTTAGGTCCAGTTTGTCAATTTCTACAATAAATATCTGCTAGGCTTTTAATAGAGATTGCATTGAATGCACAGATATGCTTGTTCTCTTCAGAATATTCCATGACCAAAGAATATTTCTCTGTTTATTGCCATCTTCTGTTATATTTCTTATCAATTTTTGGCAGATTTCAGTTTACAAGTTTGCATTATTTTATTCTTACGTAATTTATAATTTTGCTTGCTCTTGTGAATGAGATTGTTTTTCTAATTTCATTTTCTAATGGTCATTGCTGTTACATAGAAACATAATTTATATTTGTGGTGATTTTTTAACCTGTGACTTTACGAAATTTGTTTCTTAGTTCTAGCAGTTTCATTGTGATTCCATGTTTTTATAATGACCTGATAAATGTATCATTATGAAATGTCCTTCTTGTCCTTTGTAAATATTTCTTGTCTTAAAATGTATTTTGCCAGATATTGATAAAACCAGTCCAGCTCTTTAACGGACACAGTTTGCGTCTGTCACTTGCACCCTTTCTCTTTCAATCTATCACCTCCTTGGATATAAGACGTGCCTCTTGTCGAGGACATCTTGTTGTGGATGAAGACTGACAATACCTGCCCCACGAGTAGAAGGTTTAATCTATCCGTATTTAAAGTTATTATTAATATGCTTTGTTTTTCTACCATTTGCTACTTGTTTTCTTAATCATCTCACGGTTTTTCAGTTCCTCTGTTCTTCCTTTACTGCCTGCTTCTTGCTAACTAAGAATTTTTAGTGTGGCATTTTATTTTCTGTGTATATTTTTACTATATTATTCTGAGTAATTTTCTTAGTGCTGGTCTGTGGTAGGGGCTAACAAACATTTTTTGTAAAATATCAGATAGCAAATATTTTAAACTTTTTGGGTCTTAGTTCTTCATTGTGTTTGATCAACTCTGCCATTATAGTGTGAAAGCAGCCTCAGTCCATGTGTAAATGAAGAAACACAGCTGTTTTCCAGTAAAAATGTATTTACAAAGCAGCTGGCAGGCAAGTTTGACCTGTGGGTGATAGCTTGTCTACTCGAGTTCTAGGGACTACATTGTGTTTATTAATTTGTTATACTCTAGAGTCATAATGGCTAAATTCTGGTAAAATATACACATTTTGCTCCAACGTATCTTCTTTTCTACCTACCTCTTTTGTGCTGATATTGTCATATATGTTATATATATATGTATTAACTCCAAATACAGTGTCATGATTACTGATTTAGGTCCTATGTTTTTAAAATGAGTTAATAGAAGAAAAGAGAAAATATATTTATAGATCTTTCATATATATCTACATTTTTATCATTTGGGACACATTTAATTTATATTTCTCTCAATTTGAATTACTATCTGGTTATTTTCTTTTAGCCTAAAGGGTTTCCTGTAGTATTACTTGTAATTCAGGTCTGCTAATAACAGTTTTTCTTATTTTTCTTTTTTCCCGAGAGTGTTTATAACTTGCCTTTGTTTTTAAAGACAAGTTTTGCTGGTTATAAAATTATTTGTTGAAAATACGTTTCTGTCATGATTTGAACACAGTAACACAATATGTCTTGGCTTCTTCATTCTGATGACAAGTCAGGCAATAACCATGTTGTATATTACTGCTCATTTATCTCTTGCCACAATTGAGTTTTTCTCTTTTTTTATTTTATTTTTTTGCCTTTCAACAGTTAGACTATTGTGCATGGATATATTATCTCGTCATCTTTATTTTATTTGGTATTTATTGAGCCCATTAAATCTGAAGATTAACTTTTTTCCATAAGTTTGGAAAGTTTTCAATTACTATTTTTTCATATACTACTTTTCTCCTCCTTTCTCTTTCTCCTGTTCTTTCTGTGGTGCCATCTCGTCTATGTTTCTATGCTTGATATTTTCCCACTGGTTTTCACAAGCTCAGTTCATTTTTATTTAATTTTTTTTGCATGTTCTTCAGATTGGATAATTTATTTTGTTTTGTCCTCAAATTCATTGCTTCTTTCTTCTCCCATCTTAAATCTTACGTTAAACTCCTCTAAAAAATTTATTTTACCTATTGTCCATTTTAACTTCAGAAGTTCCATTTGATTCCTTTCTTCTTAGTAATGTCTATGCTTATTGAAATCCTCTATTTGCTGAGACATTGTCATTATACTTTCCTTTAATTCTTTAGATAGAATTCTCTTCAGTTCTTTTAATATATTTATAAGTGCTGCCTTGAAATCTTGGCTAATTCCACATCTATTGACAGTCAAATAAAATATCTATGGACTTTTTGGCTGAATATTGGTCATGCCTTCTTGTTTCCTTTAATTTTTTTGGATAACAATGAACATTTTATCCATTTTTTGTTTTTTTTTTTTTTTTGGTAACTCTGACTTTTCTTTTCTCACTTAGTATTGTTATTTGTTTGTTTGTTTGTTTTGAAGCTTTCCTGGACAAGAATTTTTAAGTCTTTCCCTGCACTGTGTGCCTGTTTATTTACCTGCTCATCTTTTTTTTTTTCTTCTTGTATTTATTTTTAAGTCTGGCTTCCTACTGTAACTGCTGTGTTTGAATAGCTTAGGGTTTATCTTAAGATGCTGAAAGACCTTGAGCCAGTAAGCTTTCTACTCCCTGCTGATGGATTTATATGTGGCCTGGAGAGAGTTTTTACTATAAATGTCAGGCCATTGTAAATCTTTCCTGGCTTTTACTTCCAGTGGACTCTTTCATGCCATCTCTACACATGCATTACAGCTTCTTTTGCCAAGAATGCCTGGGTGTCTTAATACTCCCTACTATCTGCTGAATGTGCACACTAACTTCTGTCAATCATAAATATGTGAACAGCTTATCAAGTAAGTCTCCCCACGGCTATCCCAACTGCTATGGGTCCCTGTTAAATCCCATGCTACTCTATAGTCCGTTACTTGTCCCGAATACAACCTCAATACCAGGCTAGTGAAGCCACTGAGCTCTCTTTTCGATTGTCACTGAGATTTCCAATTTAACTCACAATTCTCCAGATCCAGTGAGTCCTTTCCCACAGTGGTTGTGAAGCTGGTGGTTTTCATAGCCTTCCCACTCTGGTTAAACTACTGTGCCAGCAGAATAAGGGAGTTCTGGCACCACTGTGAGCAAAACAGTCACAGATTGTTGGCCAAGTTTTTCACTATTCTTAGCTAAAGTTCAGTAGTCTCCTGAAAAGTGCTTCTCAATTTTTTGTACGAATTTGCTTAAATTCAAGAGCTCTAAAGTAACTGATTATCACTTGTTCAGTTTTGTAGTTGATTTTTGAGGGGAAGTTTTGTCAGGCTCCTCAGCCAGGAGTCAGAGCAACATTTTTATATAAATGCTAATCAAGAAAGCTAAGGACACTTAGATACTTTTCTTCTCAGATCCATTGTTCAATAACTGAAGTTAATTTTGTACCCATAAAATCCCCTGTGATGGCTAAATGTAATCAAATGCAGCAAATATAATCAGAGACTTTCAATTCGAGAAAGGGCTTAAAATAGAATAGAAATAAGACAGCTGGAAACCTGTGGACTTCATTATGAACTACGCATTCAGGTCTTAAATTTCTAAATTTTATACAAAATAACATATTCTTTCACTAACAGAATTCTATTTGTCAGAATTAGTGTTTGATGCATGTAAGTTATAAGATTATTTAAGCAACAATTTCAGGCATTCATTTTATTGGAGTGTTTGTTTTTGTCCTAACACAGGTATGTATCTGTGTTATAGTATTGTCCTCTTTCTTGAGAAAGTATTAACATTAACTGCTAAGAAGATAGGACTTTGTCTGTTTGTGCTTTTCATTTCATCATGCCTCTTGACAACCCAGTCAGTAATTTTGCAATATCTGAGCATTGTTCAAAATTGTAAATCTTCAGTTATGCAAAGAATATCATGGTTTTTTGGTTTTTTTTTTTTTTATTCTGCAATTCTAGAAGAAACTAGAGTAGCACAAGAATGTAATGCTTTCTTGGCCATCCTTAATTTGTTGATGCAACTTTTATCTAGAACCTCTTTAAATTCCAAGTGCCTCATATATACAGTGTCAAAACCACAAATTATTTTATTTATATAATCATTCTAAATTGAATATATGCTCCAAAAGCCATCTCTTAAAAATATCTCTAGTATTACATGGTTCATTTGGGGAAAATACTAAATATTGTGTTGTATAATATTGCTAAATATTGTGCAATAGAAAATCTTTAAGTAAACTCTAAATAAAATACAATTTATTTGGTCAAAATCTAGATAACCAAAATCTATATGACCTTGGATAGATTATCTATGGTTCCTTGCCTTAATCATTTCATTAGTTAAACGATAGCAAACTATTCTACTATAATACCCAAGTTTACTAATTTTGGGAATGTTTGTAATATAATGCATTACATATACCATGGTTTAAATGTTTCTGACAAAACTCAGGTTGAAATATAATTGCTTTTGTAACAGTGTTAAGAGGTGGGACCTTTAAGAGGTGGTTAGGTGATGAGGGCTTTGCCCTCATTAGTGGATTAATGCTGTTATTGCGGGAGTGAGTTAGTTATTACAAGAGATGGCCCCCTTTTCTGTCTGTCTCCATGGCTCCCTCGCTCTTCTGCCATGTGATGCCACAGCCACAGCGAGAAGGCCCTCTCCAGATGTGGCCCCTCGATCTTGGACTCCCAGCCTCCAGAACTGAGTGAAATGAGTTTACGTTCTTTATAAATTATCCAGTCTATAGTATTATGGTATAGTACCAGAAAGGAACCTAAATCAAGGTGTTTGTAATTATAATTAATTACGAGCATGTTCGTAATTAGAATATTTATCAGTAAAAGTCTCAAGTTAGATGGTGCAAGAGCCCAAAACTGCTATGCATCATCTTCTCCAGGTAATCCCAACCATTCGTATTAAAAAGTAACTAGCTAAGAACTTAGTAAAACCTCTTGCATTTATCTTTAAAAAATAACTTTTCTTTCAAACTTTAGGGTTTTAAGAACATATAGAAAATGTATGCAAGCCAAGACAAATGATGTAGAGCCATGGTCCCTGAGCCCCGGGCCACAGACTGGAACCAGGCTGCACAGCAGGTGAGCAGTGGGTGAGTGAGCAAAGTTTCATCTGTATTTACAGCCACTCCCCATCACTAAAATTACCAACTGAGCTCTGCCTCCCGTCAGATCAGTTGTGGCATTATATTCTCACAGGAGCAGGGATCCTACTGTAAACTGCGCATGCGAAGGATCTAGGTTGCACCTCCTTATGAGAATCTAATGCCTGATGATCTGAGGTAGAGCCGAGGCGGTGATGCTAGCACTGGGGAGCGACTGCAAATACAGCTTATCATTAGCAGAGAAGCTTGACTGCACAGTAAATGTAATGCGCTCAAATCATCCCAAACCGCCCCCTTCCCCAAACCCAGTCCATGGAAAAATTATCTTCCATGAAACGAGTCTTCAGTGCCAAAAAGGGTGGGGACTGTTGATCTAGAGCACTAACTCATTATAGAAAAATCTATCAGTCACTGAACAACTCAGTAGCCACATCTGCATTCTCCTTTTTAAATTTAATAATTCACAAGGCTGTCTCCCTTCTTTATTTTCTTCTGTTTTTCCTCCCACAGTATAAATTTAGTCACAGAATGTACTGAATACTCCTGGAGACATGAGTGCCCAGGGCTGGATAACCCAAACAAATATTTTTCTCATTTAGATTGTATTCTTCTGAGACAGTCAGGAGCTACAAGGACTCAAAGACCAGAAACAGGACTGTATGCATAGCGTAACCAGCACCTCAATGATATCATCAATCCTCAGGTTCTTTCTAGTCATCTTCTCTACTCCTGTTGGTGTTTAATTCATTCTCAGACTGGTCTCCTTGTTGTCATATTATGTAGACAATCTGCTGCAGTCTGCACTGTGTACCTCCTGTTCATAGTCAGCAGGAGATAAAACAAACCAGCCCCCTGAGCCTGGAATATAAGTCATTCTTTTTCATATAATTAGCTCACTAATTCATGCACCAAACCTTGGAACAATAAACACCTTTGGGGAATTCTACACATTCATTGACTCACACAACTGCTCTCATGCATACCTTTAGTTTAGGATTTCTGGAAAAGCTTGTAACATACCCTGATGCACAGGTCCCATGCTGGACCAATTATATCAGAATCTGTGATGGTGAAGCCTTGGCAATGGTATCTTTTATAGGTTCCATATTTCCAGCCAGGCCAGAGGACTGCTGACATAGCATAATGAGGATTCACCTTTTTGTCTTATAACTAGTGGACACCCCAATTAAATTGGTATTCTGTAGGAAAGGAAGGATTGATTTGGGGTAGCAACCAATCATGTCCATATGATTCTTCCTGATTGTCTTAAGCAAATGTGGCCTCTGTGTTGTAGGAAAAGAATGCAGGGGGACAGCCATCCTGGCTAGGGGACCAGAGAGCTGCAACTGATGGTTGAGCTGAGTCTTAAAGTATTAACAGAACTCAGCAGACAATTGTTAGGCATGATCACATTTTTGGTGTGGATCCTTCTCTCTGAGGGCAGTGTGGAGACAGCCATGGGTTTGGAGGAAGAAACTGAAGACAGGAAGACCACTTGGAAGTTATCAGTGTAAACTTCATTAAGAAGGATGGTGCCCTGTATTAATTTGGGAGAAAAGAATTTGGAGACAAGGCCACAGAGAGAAGGGATACATAGGGAAAGGAACAATACAATGTAATAATCAATCAGTATTGGCCTCCATGATGAAGAAGAGAACATTTTTAGCATGATATCCAGTTTTCTGCTTGGATGGTCCCATGAATATCTGTGTCATTTATAGAGACAGGAAAAGCATGGAAAGGACAGGCTTGGAAGGTAATGTCAGGGGTCATGATCGAAGTGCCTGAATCACAGGGCACCATGCCAGGACACAGTGGATAGCAATTTCGGGAATCAACTGAGTGCATTCATGACTAGATTAAAGGATTTCTGTGTTGTTTGCAAGAGGTGGTTGAAAACATGGGTTTAGTGACCACCATTGGAAGGAAATAAACAAAAAACCCACTTTCTTAAAAAAAACCTATGGATCTATTGCATATTTTGTAAAGTAATGAGGACTAGGATACATTTTTGCAAAGCAGTAATGGTGATCTTTTAAGTAACTGTAGTAGTGGAATAAAGGTCTTCCAAGATTGGAAATGAGCCATGTTTTTAGAACACTGTTTTTGAAGATACTTTGTTCTGTGATTGTTCACAATTCAGAGGCAAGGTCATTGTTCTTTTATTTGTTTCACGCAGTAAATCACTTCAAGGGCTTGTCAGAATTAAGAATAGCTTTATCTTGCAGTATTACACCATTATGTTCCAGATAGTTTTTGTTAAATGAGGGAAATTGTCGTGTCTATGTTTTTTTAACTGTCCTCTGTGGTTGAACTCTTGTGAGCAGGACATGTTTCAGAAAGACCCAAGCACACCTGCCTCATTCTCAGGTTCTTCTTTTGTAGACATGAAATTTCTCTCAGTTGTAATCACCTGGGGATTTGAACTTCCCCTGGAAGGGTCAAGTTTACCTTTGACTGTAACAACACTGCTGCTCAAGTATCCCTGAACTTTGGTATCTCAAATAGAGAATTTCCAGTTTTAGACGGTCTGACATTCTCAGTTATGTGGTTTGTAATTTTACAAGATCATGTGCAAAGGTTTGTTTCATTAATTTCAAACATCTTTACATTGTATCAAAATGGTATTTTAAAAAATATCACCTTCTTTTGCTTACCTTTTCCTTTATTTCCCTTTTGCTTCTAAAATATTTTAAGTGCTTTCATGGGAAAAATATCCTTATGTAACCAAACCACATAATAGTCTATGGATATATCCCACTTAGCTCTGTGAGTATGTTTGTTCACAATATAAACTTGGTAATCTTCCTTACTGCAAAAGATGTGAGGATAACATTCATTTTTATACTTTAAATCCAAATTATCAGACAGCAACCATGGAAAGCTCTATTACACTCTAAACAAATTTTAGAAGTATTCTCAGGGAGAGAACTTCCATAGTATCAGTCCCATGGCTATGAGACTTTCTTCTTCAGGTAATAGATAAAAATTAAACACGGCATTTCATTGCCGAATACATTGGATAAACATCAACCAATTATTTGTTCCTCTGCATGGCTGGTGAATTATAACTGATAGTAAGCTTAGAATTGGCAAACGCATAAAATATGTTTAAACCATCCCAACCACTTGAGACATCACTTTCTTCCCATCTGTGAAATAAAAAATATTGGAACAGAGCATCATGTTTGCTCCAAATTTAGCACAATATTTTTTCCTACTTCCTGTAATGTCCTTATTCAGTCTTCTGCCCAATGAAACTCTTATGCGTATTGTAAAGGTCATCCTTCTGTGCGGAAGTATTCCCAGTTTGCTGGAAGCAGCCACAGCTTGCTCCTGTGTGGTGGCTACCAGGCGATACCAAAGTGACTCTGCCATGGTACCTCTAGTGAGGCTTTCCCTGCAGTGTGAAGACTCTGTTTCTCCTTAAAATATTCCAAGATCTTTGGGCCAGGTTTTTAATTTCATTAATTTTGCATATTACTAAGGTGAGCAATAGAATCCATTTCTAAATTGGCACAAATAAAAGAGTATCTGTACCTTATAATTGAAGACGTGAGGATAGAGCCGGCTCTAGGCTCATCTTAAATGGGGTCTCAAAATACAGTCCTGGATCCAGTTCCCCTCTCTTCATTTCTCTTCTTCTCTTCTTCTCGACTGGTTCTCATACAACATGGGGCTTTCCTGTCATGGTGGTAAGATGGCTTCAGTCCTATATTCATACAAATCAAAGAGCAGCAGATTTAGAGAGGCTCATTTCCAGAAAGTCCTCTAGAACTGCAGTCCCCCGCCCCTGGGCCACAAACTGGTACAGTCCGTGGCCTGTTAGGAACCAGGCCACACAGCAGGAGATGAGAGGCAGGTGAGCAAGTGAGGCTTCATCTGTGTTTACAGCCGCTCTCCATCACTTGCATCACTGCATAAGCTCCGCCTCCTGTCAGATCAGCAGCAGCATTAGATTCACATAGGAGTGCGAACCCCACCGTAAACTGCAAGTGCGAGAGATCTAGGTTGCGGCTCCTTATGAGAATCTAGCGCCTGGTGATCTGAGATGGAGCTGAGGCAGTGATGCTAGTGCTGGGGAGCAGCTGCAAATAGATTATCATTAGCAGAGAGGTTTGACAGAGACCACAGTAAATCAGTTGCTTGAAGATTCCTATCAAAACCCTATCAGCCAGTGGCAAGTGAAATTGTAATAATAATAGAAATAAAGTGCACACCAAAATGTTATGCACTTGAATCACCCTCAAACCATTCCCCACCCTCATCCAAGGGAAAATTGTCTTCTATGAAACTGTTCCTTGGTGCCAAAAAGGCTGGGGACTGCTGCTCTGGCAGTCCTGATACGAATGCTGGAAATTCTGTCTTGGGTCCTGATCTACCTCTTTAAGTTATTAGCATGGACAGATAAGGACAATGAGTGAATTGGGTTCTGCTCCTGCGGGAACCCAATGCTCCGTCTCTCCCGGCTATACTGAATGAGAGTCAAAAACGGGTGTGAGTCCCTAGAACACTTGAGGGCTGCTGACAACAGAGGGGAAGATGAGTGCCAGGCCAGTAAATGCAATTATTGGGAAGAGCGTTGTATGTCTGCATAGACTGCGCAGCATCCAGTACAATGGTCCGGACGGCATGTGAGTGAAGCGTGCTGAATGCAGGAAACGAAAGAGAAGAACAGCCTGACAGCTTTTCTGAAGTTAAGGCCACAATGGGGCCTTTCTAAAATTACACTTTGAGGAACTTTATTTAGAAAGGACTAGCTTATTTTTAAAAAATCCTCAAAGCCAGTAAAGAGATGAGAAATGTTCACAGGAATGTTACTAGACTGAATAATACATTTTCAGAATAAATTCTTAGTTTTTCATGAATATGAATAAGAATAGTAGCATGGATAATTAAAAGTTTTGGTAATAAAAATATATTTCTTGTTTTCTTAGTTTGGATATAGATAAAAAGTAGATTATGCTTTTTCTTCTTTTTTTCTTTTTTCTTATATATATTTAAGGGGTACAGCATGATGTTTTGATAGATGTATGCACAGAGAAACAGTTACTATGGTCAGACAAACTAATATATCCATTTCCTCACATGGTTTCCTCTTTCTTTTCTTTTTTTAAAATGTGTGTATATGTGTTTGCTAAGAGCACCTGAAATCTACTCTCTTAGCAAATTTCCAGTATACAATACAATTTTGCTAACTACAGTCACCGCACTGTGTATGAGATCCGTAGACTTATCCACCCTACGTAACTGCAACTTTGTACACTTTGAGCAACACCTCCTCTTTTTCCCCATCTCCAAGTCCCTGGTAACCACCCTTCTACTACTCTGTTTCTACATAATCAACTTTTTTTGATTCCACATATAAGTGAGATTATGCATATTTTTGTCTTTCTGGTCTGGCTTATTTCACTAAGCACAGAGTCCTCCAGGTTCACCTGTGTTGTTGCAAATGTCAAGGTTTCCTGATTTTTAAAGACCAAGTAATATTGCATTGTGTGTATATCTGCATCACGATTATATTTTTCCTAAGTATATTTCACTTAAGGTAATGTATTTGTCTTTCTTGAAAGTACTCAGGCTGATGACATCCCTGAATCCCTGAAGATTGATAGTTGTGTATGATCCATAAACAGGATAATAAACAAATAACTAACTTTTTAAATTTAAGATTTTTTCCTTCTATTTGATGGTCTCTAGAAGTCTCACTATAATTTTAACTAAAATGTCAAATTCAATTTGCGTAAAATACACAGTATGGTGGTAACCCTGCTGAGCCAGCAGCAATGACAAAACATGAAATCTGTCTCATAGGGACTTTCAGCCTAAAAACAAAAACAAAACCAGTAAATACTTTTGTCTTTTTCTCCTATTCTAAGGAAAATATTACAATGCATTTATTTTTTGTTGTGTTATTATTGATAAATGTCTTGCACAAGGTCTGCTGCTTTACAGCCTTTGGCGTTCTGCCGGCAGAGACCCACCTGTCTGGCTAAGTGCTCCGCTCCTGGCAGACACTCCGTGAGCAGAGATGAGTCAATGTCAAATGAAGACAAATACAAAGACCTAAATAAGATGCTTACTGCCGTCAGTGAACATGCTGTGGACAATTTAAATACTCACGATTTGGGAGGTTTATGAAAGCCACTGCGGTCACCACAGAAGTGCTCCTCCTACGGTCATGTAGGGCCCCATCTCTGTGCTCTGAACTCTGTTGCTCTGTGTGTCCCCAAACCGCGTTTCCCATGGGCTACTCCCAGCCGTTGGCTGACTGGCAGGAGTAACAGTAGGCAGACTCATTTCTGGAAACCAGGGGATCAGTCTCACACCAGACTTTGGCTTGAGGACTCCCTGGTGTCACTGTAAATGGCCATTTAAGGCGACCCACCCATTTTCCCTTTTCCTTCGCTCAGAGTCAGCCGTGCATCGCAGTTTGATGGGTCTCATAGACCTCCTGGGCAGCCTCTGCATTTTCTCTCAGTGGTATCTCCCTACTAAAACTCTTGTATGTTGAATCCCATCTTGGCCTTTGCTTCTCAGAGGACCAACACAATCATGTGACACTGACAAATTAGTTTAATATTATTTGACCACATCTGTGGAATATAGCGTTACTGTGCTAGATTCTAGTAATGCAAGGCAAGAAAGACAAATAACACTCCTAATGAAATTACACCGTATGGGGAGAAAGAGTACAATACACTAAAAGTCTAATAATGTATGTTGTAGAGAAAGTGCCGTGGCTGGTGGCAATGCACCAATGGATCTTGTTGAAGGAGAATTCTGAATAGCAAAGAATGTTAACACTTATCCATCTAGAGATAGCCATGCAACACATGAATCCTAGTCGAGGAGCAAATATATGATTATGACAGTCATATGCAGGTGGACAGTCATGAATGATTCCAGTTGAGTGAGAGGTTTACCAATCCTACCATATTTTGCAGTAATTTCTAAACATTAATACATATACAGACAACCTGGAAGTCATGGTAAAATTCAGTATGTTTGGGATAAATTCTGAGACTACGTGTTTTTTTCAGTAACAATTTTACTGAGATATAATTGACATACTGTAAAATCCGCTCATTAAAGTGTACAATTCTATGTTTTTTAGCTTTCTCACAATCACACTATCCTCACTGTTATCTAACATGAGAATATATTCATCATGCAGATCACATTTTTAATATCAAGGCACTAAGGGGCTGGCAGGTTCACCAGCAACTGGCACCAAATAACAGTAGACAACTCTTGAGTCATTTCTGTGTAGCGACAACCAGAATTCCACACAACTCTGGCTTCATGGCAGGGTACAACCTCCGTCCTGGCTAAGGTTCTTTACACAGAGCCTTCTCTGAGTGTTGGGTGAACCCGGAACAAAAGGCTACAAGAAAATCTCAGGGAGGGAAATGGATTGAGTTTTGAAAAAGGAGATGTCACTCAGATTTGATTATAAAGCCCTGGAGAAAGCATTATACACAAAGACGTTATGCCATGAAAGAATATGTTCCCTTAAAGGACTTCAAGATATTTAGCACAAATGTGGTGAAAAATGTAGAGGTGATAGACTAAGATGAAGAATTAGACTGTGAACAAACTCTGAAAAGCCCATGTTCCATGTAGGAGTTTCAGCTTTTATCTGAAGGTGGTGGAGAGACATCACATAAGATTAGGCCAAGAGACATGAGCTAGAAAGATGAACTAGGACCCTGAAATAAAACTCGAGATTCCATCTCGGTGAACTTGAGAGCATGATGAGTACATTACCTGAGACAGAACAAAGGAAAAGGAGAAGCGTCTTGTGTATGTGGTTGATTTTCATTTATTTATATATTTTAGGAGAAAGTTGGAGTCTAAGGCAATATATGGCTTGAAGATATTGATTTCTGAGTCTTGTCTAGATGTTTGCTGAAGTCATGGGTGAGTTTGAGATTGTCCAGGGAGGGCGCAGAGAGGTAAACAAACAACACTGAGAAACAGCAACATTTCAAGAGGGAACAGAGATAGAACATGTATAAAGGAAATGAAAAATGAAAAATTATTGCACTAGGAGAAAGAAGATGGAACTGAACTGTCAAATCAGCTAGTAAAGAAGTTAAGAGGAGGGGCTACTTCATGTTAAATTCTGCACAGAAATTTATAGTAGCATAAGAACTGAAACCTTTTTAATGGATGTGATCTTCAGGAAGTCACTGTGGATAGCACTGAGATCATTTGGCATATTAAAGAAGAGGTAAATTCTGCTTTTTTGCAGAAGCAGATGAATTTTATATAGCAGCACAATAAATTTTATATACCCATAACAGCTCTATTTGCAAACCCAGAACACAATGGATTATAAGTATGAAAGTTATTATTGTTATACACAATTGTAATACACACTTACTATCCAGAGGAGAATGTAGAGAAATATTGTATCAGGATAAGTTTTTTGTTTGTTTGTTTTGTTTTGTTCATCTCTATTGGGTGCCTTTAAATGCAGATAAATAAAATGTGGGGCAAAAACCTCTGAATGAAGATTAAGAATTTGTTCGTTTTTCAGGATCTCTCCTTTGTGTCTTTATTGGCTATGCTTTTGAGACTCTCCGAAATGAACATGAGCCTATCTCTGACATTTGTGGTGATAATCAAAAGACCTAACATACGTAAATTATTTTGAAATGTGGAAATTAATATAGCACTGTGAATTATTACCTAATTATTGTTACCTAAATCTAAGATATAATTCCATGAATGACAAACATTTTTTAAGGACAAAAGAGCCTCAGGCAAGTAAGTGCTAAACAGAGAAATTTCACTGCAATTTATTTTGCCATTTTTAATCTTCACACTGAACTGCAATTTAGTTACGTTGCCTCTCTAAGGTCAGATGGGTAGAAATTGGCAGAGCCTGAGACCAGGATGCAAATTTCCACCCATGTCAATATCTGTTTCATTCAACCACACTTCCTGACAATGTTGAATTATTTGGGGGTTGGATGAAAGGGATACAAAAATAATACCATAATGTAATTGTGGAGGATTTCAGCAGAGTATTAAAATTTCAATAATTCAAGCTTGTTCCACTGAATTCTTCCCTAATGTGTAGCTCTAAAAATCTTGGAGCTTCTGCAAAACATGAAGAAACTTGAAAGACAGAAGAAGTGAGTGTAATTGTGAAGAAGGTTTGGAGGGATTTGTCATTGTAGACATTGAGATTCAAATGAGTCTGCCCTGGAAGTAAATAACAGCTTTCCTTGAGTTTACAACTCTATTGTTGTAATCTTACTGAAAACTGCATTGTAAAGCAATGTGTTTTCAAGTGAAGGGATTGTGTGTTTGTCTGTTGCTAATATTATCCACTGTCAGTAGAAATCATAAAATTTACATAGAAAAGTGATAAGCATGATAACATACTTATGAACCAGAAGATATATTTGTAAAATAGGGAATTTACTGTGTCTGTTTTTGTTTTTTCCAGAAAGAATAGTCACCTTTAAGTTTGGTTGTGTTTTTAGAACAGCTGTCAAAGATTTGCTAGGATTCTCCACAAAAGTTATGAATGAGTTATGTTGACTTCTGTGCCAGGGCCTGTTGTCATATTCAAAGTAGCCATTTAGGACGTAAATGAATGAACAAATTCCCCAAGCATTTAGGTATAAGGACTAAAGAAGCAGTGTTGATTAAAGCAGTAGCAGAGAAATTACTGCAAGAAAAAATGAAATGCTAAATTCTTACTATAACTTGTTTGAATTGCTAATGTAATATTCAACTGAAAACTACCAGGTATAATTGTGAATTTAGTATACTTCATGTTAAAAAAATTTCTGCTAGGACCTAATATTAATAGTTTTAGACATCTGGCATTATAAAAAGCTAAAGATAAAATAATTTCTTTCTTATAGTCTTTAGAGTAGTGTAAACCGTACTCACAATCACAAAGTTCCTTCTTTGTAGGATTTGTTAGCTAAAAAGATAACTTATGACTTAAGAGAAATGCGCTTTCTTTTCTCAGCCAGTGTTGAAGCCAAGGAGAGTTAAAAGTATATACATATTGTATATACTTTGAAGATCATAAAGAAAATAGAATTAATTTTGATTGAGAGTGAAAAAACAAGAGAATTTCCACCCGTCATGAATTTTGGCAGTTAACAGATGCAAAAGAAACTTTTATGTAAGACAGATGTTTGCTAAGTATGTTGTATTTTGTTCCAATGTTTTTATGCCACAACTTTTGTTTCAATGATTATACGTGGCTTACATAAACTTATATATGCATTTTTGTACATAAATATTTCTAACATCATCAATATTTGGTTTTAGTGTGTGCGAATCTATTGGAATTCTTTCTGCTTCCTACTTTTCCCAAATCCTATAATTGTCATTATTATTTTTCTTATGGGAATAGGAATTTCAGATTAATTACAACATAGATTTAATCCTAGGCAAAATAGGGAGGGAGATAAATTTATCTTCATTGTCTCCTGATATTGTTTTTAATTATTTTCATGATTTCAACATCTTTCCAATGATCTCAGAATGTTATTACTGATTTTATTTTTCTGATGAAGAAGAGACTGTATGCCAAACTAATTTACTCCAATTTAATGAACAAAATATTCTTCCAGTCAGTATTGCATTTCAAAAGAGAGCAATATACGGTTGGCACTTCATATCAGTGAGTTCTGAATTTGTGAATTCAATAAAAAATATTGAAAAAATAAATTGCATCTGTACTGAATATATACCAGCTTTTTTCCCTTGTTATTATTCCCTATATAATACAACCTATCAAGTATTCATACAGCATTTACATTTTATTAGGTATGATAAGTAATCTAGAGATGATATGGAGGATATGTGTAGATGATATGCAAATACTAAGACACTTTATGTCAGGGACTTGAGCATCCATGGATTTTGGTATCTGTGGGAGATCTCTAATTGCCTACTGATAACGAGGGATGACTGTCATGCTTCTTGACGCTGTGGAGAAAGTGTGGATTTTGGATTTAGACGAGACCATTTCAGAAGGGGATCCACATAATATGTGATCATGTATGTGATCATGAACAAATTATTTCTTTGAACATCAGTTCTTATTATAAATCATATAATTTGGGGGAGAATTTAACATGGATATGTGCATTCATCTATTCCTCAGGAAATGTTCTAGATTTTGGAGATCCTGTGGAACATAAATGCATTTTCAAATGGAATTCATAATCTAACAAAGCAGATAAGTCTTACTACAGCTTTACATAAAATAGTGACAAATTACACTAGTGTTCTTTTGTAGGAAGTGTATAATACTCCATGTAGATATAGAAAAAGGGATCACAGTCCATCTAGAAGGTATGAAAGGAGTTTTAAAATTGTTGACATTTTATTATGAAATATTGTTTTATAATGAAAATTGTTGACATTTTGTAATGAAATATTTTAAAAATATTTAAAAGCATGTCACCAAAAATCAGTGAGTCAAATAAAAGGGATATGTCTCTAATGGTAGAATTTCAGACTCTTTTTACCTGAATGGAAAAGATATTTAGGAACATGTAGATCTCCATTCTCATTCCATTGTTAATTATGTTCTTTACCATACAAGTAAATTTTCTGCTGTTGGTCTTTGAGAATTTAGGTAGTTTTCTTATTTTCTATACAGAACCTAGTATTTTTTGCATTTTAAATAGTATGCATAGCTAAAACACATACACAGCCATACACACACTCCTTCTCTCACGCATATAATAATACAGGAACCAAAGTTATTGGCTAATTGAGAACATTGGATAAAAGGGGAATATTTAAAAATGACATATTCCCATATCATGGCTATTGTGAATAGCACTGAAGTAAACATGGGGGTTCACGTATCTCTTCAATATACTTGGATATACTCTCTTGAATAAATACTCAGAGGTGGCATGGCTGGATCATATGGCTTTTCTACTTACAGTTTTTTGAAGAAACTCCATGCTGTTCTCAATAGTAGCTGTATGAGTTTACATTCCCACCAACAGTGTATAAGTTCTCTTCTCTTTGCATCCTCACCAACATTTGTTATTTTTTGTCTCTTTCTTATTAACCATCCTAATTGGGGTGAGATGGTATCTCACTGTGATTTTCATTTGCATTTCCTTGCTGATTAGTGATGTTGAACTTTTTTTGTATATTTGTTGGCTATTTATAAGTCTTCTTTTGAGAAATATTTATTCAGATCATTTGTCCATTTTATAATCAAATTATTTGATTTTTTTGTTGCTGAGTTGTTTGAGTTCCTTGTGTATTTTGGATATTAATTGCTTGTTGGATGAGAGATTTATAAATATTTTCTTCCAGTCTGTAGATTGTCTTTTCACTCTGTTAATTGTTTCCTTTGCTGTGCAGAAGCTTTTTAGTTTCATATGATTCCATTGATAAATGTTAGTTTTCTTGTGTTTGCCAGGAGCATTTCCCAAGTCATATGTTAAATGATGAGTCAGTGTCTGCTTTGTTGATCACATCCTACCTGTCTAAGGTTGTAGGTTAAGTATTTGCAACAGGCAAGATTCTGGATTATGAAGAGGTAACCTCTAACATGGCTCATACAAATTTGACCTCACATAGATTTCTGTCAAATGCATAGGCCACATCATTTACTAACTAAATAGAACTCTGTTCAAGAAACATTGATGTGAAATAAAGAAATTATTTTTATTTTGAAAACAACAACAAGCAAATGAACAGATCTCTGTTATTTATTTGACTTGACATGTTGAGTAAATTAGGTTGTCTTCAGAAGAATGAAGAGATGTTACAAAATATAAGACAGGTTATATTGTGGCATTTTAGAGGGCAAGTCAAAGGCTGATGTAGTAAGAAAAATTTATATTTGTCATTCTTGGCAATGATTTCACATGGGTCTGGGATTAAATTTGATGATGTGCAAAGAACAATACTGAGGATGAAGAAGACAGAAAAAGGCTTTCTAGTGCTGTAAAGATGATTCTCTAAAAAAAGCAAGATTTATTTTGTAACAAAAGTCCATGAAGGGAAAAAAACTCACAAAACTCTAGCTAAGATTTACACTTAAAGAAAATAACAACAAAAATTTGATAGCTTATTTCTTTTGTGTTTTTCTTGAAGCTAAAATACTTTACATGTTTTTGTTCCACTTATAGAATCTTTGTTTAAAACTTATGTGTCAGGTCCTTTGTTAAGTTATTTATGGTGGGATTCTGGTCATACAGTGGTCTGAATGATTTTTTAAAAATTTTTGTTATATCCAATACACTGCTTAGGGAAACTCACACTAAAAGAGCAGTGGTCTACTTTTGGAGTCTGAAGAAGACTTTGGACAGATCAGAGACCTAGGATTTTTGCAGGTATGAGATGATGTTTTTTGCAGCAATCTTAACATCACTTCTGTGTACGTGTGTAGTCTAGGAGGAGGGGGACAGGGGAAGGGGAGCATACATGACTTAAGGAAAGCCCATTATTGAAGGGAAGGGGACCCTCCTTGGATTTCTGGGTGCAGCTCTGTGGGACACCAGCTATTAGTTCTGTTGACATCAGAGACACTCTCACTCCCAGACATAGAATATCCTACATTCTCTCCTAAACACTCAGGGGAAGCAAGCCATGGCACACCACAGAAATTCAAGAGGAAGATCTCACCCTTGAGCTTCAACTGCCTTTCTTTCCAAAAGACCTGACAGTCTGACTTTCATGTCCACTGACATAAATAGGCAAAGATTTAAATATACAAAGATACCATTAATACTTAATTAATGAGAATTTCTAAGAAGATGCAATTCATATTCATTTATAAGTTTCTGCAATCATGGATTCTCATGTCCTGTAGAAAATCACATTGCCAAAAACACAACACAAAGAGTCAGAATCAAGAGCCTCAGTGGAGAGTGTAAAACATGGAGGAACCACAGTAAGGAGTGTTGGTAAAACCACCTGCACTAATTTTCCATTCAGGGCAGGAGTTCTCAACTTAGGTTCTGCAATGTTTAAGAATGTGTGTATGTGTATCAGTTAGTATTGTACTCAGACTTAATGAATAGAAAATCCTACCACAGTTGCTTAAAAAACTGAGCAGTTGGGTCATCTCATTCAATGGGAAGTCCAGGGGCAGGCATCATTAACATCAGTGACCGTCACCCGTCTTCCTGAGCTGCCGTCTTGTGGCAGCAGAGGTCTTTGATGTGCCACACTAGTGATTTCACCTGCAGCACAGGTAGACCGTCTGTGTGAGCTCAGACAAGCTGTCTTTTAACCTTCAGTCTCCCCAACACTGGGCCCTGTCAGGCCTCCTGCAGCCACACAGAGCCTAGGAGAGTGGAAGAACACTAACCGCTGGGCTATGGGAGGGTTTTGCCCTTTGAAATATTTTTAGATATTTTAGTAATGCTTTAGCATTTGCTGGCCACACAGTCTGCTCTTTGCTGTGACTACTTACCCATTTCCCTGAAGTGCAAAAACAGCCATGGAAAATGCAGACGTGAATGAATATGGCTGTGTTCCCATAAAATCCTATTTACAAAAACTGGTCGCAGACTAAATTTGGCCAGCTGGTAATGTTGCCATATTCAGCATATAAAAATGCAGAATCTTACCTAAATTGGAATTTCAGATAAACAACAATTAACTTTTTAAGTATAAATATGTCCTAAACAATTATTTGCTGTTTACATGAAATTAAAACTTAACTGAGCATCTTGTGGTTTACCTGCCTACCCTACCAGCAGGTTGTGTTTTGATGACCTCTGCTTTAGGCAGATTTTCTGGAGGAGGAATTCAGTGTGATTTTCCAGACTCCTGAAAGGATCACAACTGCATTAGTTACAACACCAGTGACAATAAATATATGTGAGTACTGGTGGATTTTTGGTTATTTTTTTGGCTTTTTTTATTTTCTTGTATTACTCTCCCCGCTCCCTTACATTTGCTTCCAGGGATAACCTATCAAGTAGGTTATTGCACCTTCCTGACAGGGACTGAACTGTCTCCCTCCAAACTCGTAAGTTGAAGGCTAACCCCCAATGTAATTGGATTTGGGAGTGGGGGTTCTGTGATGAGAGTGGGTCATAATCCAATACAAATAATGTCCTTATAAGAAGAGACATCAGGGAGCAGGCCCTGTGTTTGTCCCTCTCTGTTTCTCTTTCGCTCACTCTCCTTACACCCACAGAAGAAAACCCTGTGAGGTCACAGTGAGAAGGCAATAGTCTGGAAGTCAAGAAGAGAGCCCTCACCAGAAATCAGTCCTGCTGGTACCTTGATCTTGAACTTCCAGCCTTCAGAACTGTGAGAAAATAAATTTCTGTTGTCTAAGCCACCCAGTGTAAGGCATTTTGTTATGGTAGCCGCAGCAGACCAATACAACACTCTCCCCCGTTAAAACTTTTAATAAGGAGAGAAACCGATGATTGCATGTGAAGCTGCAGTAGTGTTTGTCAAGGCCCAGTGGAACATGTATGCCCCAGCTCCAAGCATAATCATAGGAAATGGAAATTATGAGTGACAAACAAGACAGGGAAGATAGCTCTATGATCAAATAAAAGGAGGTGAAATAGAACATAAGAAAAAGAAAGAATCAGAAAAAAATGAGGCTATAAGAAAAAGTTTCTAATATTTAAAATGAAAAAAACTCACATAAGAAGATATGTGAGTTATACCACATAAGAAGATACAACAAAAACAATCCTTTTGGCCAAAAAATATAGTCACAATATAAGTTATTTTATGGCATAAATTTGAAAAGGAAAATGGATTATTTTAAGAAAATTATATTTTATAAAATTCTATTGCAGAAGAGATAATAAATTTGAATAATAGAATAATACTGGAAAAAAGAGCTCATACAAAAGACAAATATTAACCTTCAGAGAACACATGATTAGTTCATCTTCCAAAGAATTTGAGATCACAGAAAAGTTAGTTGACATATATTTTATATGGAAATGTTATTAAGATACAATTAAAACTAAATTTGTGGCCCTGTGTAGTGCTCATGCCTGTAATCCTTGCAAGCAATCTGGTAGACCAAGGCAGTAGGATTGCTTGAGGCCAGGACTTTGAGGTTGCAGCAAGCTATGATGACGTCACAGTGCTCTAGTCCAAGCAACAGAGCAAGACTCTATCTCAAATAATTAATTTTTTTTTAAAATCACATTAAGAATATGGATGTAATTATCCTTATTATATACTAGTAAATTAAATCCAAAGTTATAGCAAAAGCATAATATAGCAAATCAAGTATGTTTGATTTCAGGCACACATGAATAACTTAACTCTAAATATATTAAAATAGAGAAAAAAGAATAAAGTTAATATAATCCCAAACTGGAAAGTTAACATGATAGCATAAAAATCAAGCAGTAGATTAATTGGACCTAAGAATACAGGTATAAAAATCTTAATTAAAAAACTAGTTAATAAATTGA
Source organism: Avahi laniger (assembly GCA_963575035.1). NCBI lineage: Eukaryota > Metazoa > Chordata > Mammalia > Primates > Indriidae > Avahi > Avahi laniger. The sequence goes on along the minus strand of CAUYSK010078543.1, from coordinate 15,576 downwards.
AAATGTTTATCAAAAGAATTATGTAGCATGACCAAGTATTTAATGCTAAGTATGCATGCATGGTTCAACTTTACATAAATTATCATAGAAAAAATCTTAACTTGAGAAATGACATTTGATAACATTAAGTGACCATTTCTTTTAAAGGCCAATAAATTAAGAATAGATTGAGAGTACTAAGACATAATAACTAAGTCACTCAAGAATAATACAGACAAAACTATATTGCATGAGTCACCTTTATTTATTATTATTTATGTTATTTCACACCTAGAAAATCAAAGACGACTAAAAAGCAAATGGAGTTATTTTAGACAATTTGATAAGATAGCTACAAACAAATATGTAAAATGTTTAGATTTTCTTTATATTAACAATGAGCAATAAAAGAATGTATCTCATTCCTAAGGGAAATAAGTCGAACATGGAAGGACCAACACTGTATGATCTTGCTTATATATGAAATCTAAAAGAGCCAAACCCGTAGAAGCAGAGAGTAGAATGGTGGTTGCCAGGGGACCGGGGAGGGTCACAGTGTACAGAGTTTCAGTTACAAGATGAACAATCTTGGGGATCCAATGTACAGCAGGAGTGCTGATGACTGTGTTAATTAATTTGATTGTGATTATCATTACACAGGGTATACCGGTATCCAATTATCATGTTGGACACCTTGAGTTTATACAGTATTAATTTGCCAATTAAATATTTTAAAATTTAAAGAAGTTTTTCATGGGAAAAATAAATTAATAAAAAATGAATTTAATTGGAAATGTATTGGGTTGATAATGAAGGTCCACGTTTGAGATCATGAATTTAAAAATCAGTTTACTTCCTGACATTCTCTCATGACCCTCAGCTGGTCAGGTGTGAGGCAGGAGAAAATGTCGATTGGATGCCGCTGAGGACACGGTTTTACGGGGCAAGCAAGAGGGTGAGGATGTGCAGGCCGTGTGGGGAGGTTATGGTGACCCGTAGCTAAGAAGACATTCAGTGACAAATGAGTGCTAAGAGATAAAAAGAGACGTGTGTACCTGTGCTAGTGTGTGTGTTTGTGTGAGTCTAGAGAACTTTTATAGTTTTATATTTAAGTCCATGATCCATTTAGAGATCATTTTTTACAAGGTTGGAATTTAGTTTATGGTTTATTTTATTTGGTCTCTGGATATCCAATTGCTCCAGCACCATTTATTGAAAAACCTCTCCCTTCTCCACTGGAGAGAATTTTGGTTTAAAGTAAATTAAATTTCAATCATACTAGCCCAGGCCCGAGGTCATGTAAGATACACCACACACCCCAGAAACAATAATCAGGAGCATTATGCTCACGGTAAGAATGCCACAGGGGTAAATTGGGTATTTATCGTGACTCAGGGCACTATGTTAAGCTTTCACATGTCTTTTTATTTAATCCATTATAAAATATGTGCCATTTTTATGTCTAGGTCACATTGAAAGAAAATGCAATATGGGCAGAAATTACCAACTTCCAATAGTTAAATTACTATTATGCGGTCAAATTTAAGATGTCAGATTTCAGGCCCCACTCTCTGAACCATTATAACTAACACCATCTAGCATTTTACACTTTCCAAATGCCTTTTTCTATTTAACATAATACTCACAACTCTGTGAAGTAACATTTCACTTGAAAGTCAGTTTTAGTGTAACATTGGTCTTTCTTCCTGACTTCTCATGGCATTGACTTTTTCCCTACTCCACTCTTACATCTTTTATTTCTGTGATTCTTGCCCTTTGGTTTACTTTGCTTGTAATTTTTAAGAATCATTGATTTTGTGTTGGAAAGGACTTTAAAACCAGACAGGATAAAATTCTCACCCACTTCTCCACCCTCAGTCATTGCTCATCGCATTCAAGGTTGTATATTTATAGGAATTTTGAATATACACCATCTTCATACGCACACAGCATGCCCATTGGATGCATTCCTATGTCAAGTTTTGTATTTTTAAAATCTGGTCTATATCTTTTTCTTGTTGGTTAGGTTAAGGGGTTAGTACGCCGGAACTGTTTTACTGTAGACTCACTTTCCATGAGCATTTAGTGTGAGACTTGAAGTCACCGTTGCTCCCGTTTCCATGCTGATGCAGAAACCACATTCCAATGACTTCCTAAGCTCTACTCTATCCATTCTGAAAATTTACTTATGACTCTACCTGATCATGTCATTAGCAGAGTAACCTTCAGAACTGTGAAATATAGAATTATAAACTATTCTGGCATACTGAGTTAAGTGGAAAACTTTATATTTCACTTACAGAAGATCAGAGCTTCTGAGAACTTAGATTTTTTTATGGTAAGACTCATTTTCTCAGTGGAGAATGAGACATGAAACAATATGAAGAATATTATATTTGACAATTTTATCATCAAGTTTCATATTGTAAAACAATTTTAATAATACTGGAACCAACAAATTCCATTCTTTCTGCTTGAAAAAGTTCTAATCACTCAGCTGAATGAGAACCGTTTCCTGTCATTGTTTCACATATGCATAAAATATTCAATAGACATTATTTCCAGAGTTCATGCATGCAATTCTGACTTGTTATAGTGCAAACAAGCACTTAACCCTAAAAACAGATATAATTTATTAACACATTGCCACACTAGAAAAACAAATTTTTTTTCCTTGGGGCCACAGTGTGTTATTATAAAAACAGAATAAAAATTTTGAAAACAAAATGATCCTTTCTAATTTAATGAAAATTTTATTTTTTATTGTTTTCTGTGCATGAGTTATAAGCAATTAAATTGTCAATATTAATTGTAACACTAAGAACCTCAGCAGGTAAGATTTTCGCGAACCAACTGTAGGTTTTTGCCAGGGGGTCACCCATCACGTAACGTGTGTGCTACAACATGGCTGAGTGAGTTGCCTGCGCACCACGCGGCTCCCAAGATAAAGAGTGGTGTGAGACACATGTGCTTCGCAAGGCCCCGGGCTCAAAACTAGCCTGAGTTAAATACAACTCATGTGGCAGTTAAGGTCTTAATATAACTTTAGAGTCCAGCATGCCAAAAAACAAACAGGCAAGCTTGTTTATCCTGTATGATCAAAATGTGTGTGATTCAACTCACACACAAGAAAATGCCAGTATTTCAGAGCAGACTGGGAAATGGTCACAGAGGAGGAAGGCAAGGCATGTTGCCTGCCCTCAGGCTTCTCAGCAAAATCGTCTTCGATAAATTTGTCTGAATCCTAAAATTTGCTTATCTTTAAATAATTTTTCCAAACACTTCAGTTAGCATCACAGAAATTGGCTCTCACTGAATATCCAGTGAGCACTGAAGTCCCTCTCCCGGTCACCAAGTTTAGTCATTCTCTCTGCTGCCGCTAGAACATGGAGTGAGCATTTACCTGCCACTGAAAAATCTTGGGAACTAGAAGGAAGGCAATGTTTCCCCTGCTCATTTTTATTTTCTTCTTTAGTGTCAGGTCTGAAGTCAGGTTATGTTTTGGTTTCAAGTCACAATCTAGCAAGTGTTGACTGGGTTTGGGATTAGCAAAGCCAAGTTGTGCTGAGGCCCCCTGACTGGTAGGAGTGGAGTGACCGTCAGCACTGGAGAAGGGAGAGACCCTCGTCCCTGCGGAGGATTTTGCACACCTTTTTAGGTTGCATTTCACAGAAAGCACTTATTTGTATCTCTATTTTCCAAATTTGTGATTTAAGAACAATCCATTTTGATAATAAAGGGTATTGGTACTGCACCTTGGATGTATACCTGCAACTTGAAAATATTTTCTTTTTTTTTTAATTTCAGATTATTACTGGGGTACAAACACTTTGGTTACATATATCGCCTTTGCACCACCCAAGTCAGAATTACAAGCATGCCCAACCCCCACACATCGCACATTAGGTGTGAATTCACCCATCCTCTCTTCCCCCCTCCCACCTGTCCAACACCCGATGAATGTTACTTTCGTATGTGCACATACATGTTGATCAGTTATTACCAATTTGATGATGAGTACATGTGGTGATTGTGTTTCCATTCTTGTGATACTTCACTTAGTAGAATGATCTCCAGCTCCATCCAAGAAAGTACAAGGAGTATTAGATCACCATCGTTTTTTGTGGCTGAGTAGTACTCCATGGTATACATATACCACATTTTATTAATCCATTCATGCACTGATTGGCACTTGGGTTGTTTCCACATCTTTGCACTTGTGAATTGTGCTGCGATGAACATCTGAGTGCAAATGTTTTTTTTTTTTTTTTTTTTTCCCTTAGATAAATACCCAGTAAGAGGATTGCTGGATCAAATGGTAGCTCTGCTTTGGGTTCTTTGAGATATCTCCATATTGATTTCCACAGACGTTGTACTAGTTTGCAGTCCCACCAGCAGTGTAAGAGTGTTCCTGTCCCTCCACATCCATGCCAACATTTATTGTTTTGGAACACTTTGATAAAAGCCATTCTCGCTGTCAGCTGGAAATTTCTTAGTCATTCGGGCATCTGAGGCGTTTGATGTGATGAGTCCATTATCAATGCGCTCCAACCCAAAGCGTAGAAACTATGCTTCTGTGACAGAGAAAGTAATATAATTCCAAGAAGTAACAGTTTATTTTACTTCCTTAGTTTTTTTTTATTTCTTTCACCATAATATCCAATATTTTATTTCAAATGCATATGTAGGAAATGATAATAACATGAATGAATATTTATGGACTGTCAAGCCCTGTCCTTCGTGCTTTATATGCTTTGCATATGCAGATTCTGCAACCGTCAGGATGCCCCTGAGAGGCAGATGCTATCGTGGTCTCTGAATGTAAGGAAATAGCAACAATAAGGACTGAGTTCCTCACTCGGGCCCCACAGCTAACAATGGCCAGCCGATTATGTGAGGAGCCAACTGACGGGACCAGTTCATCCTCCTGTTCCGCGTGGGCTCTGAAGAATCCTGAGAGTTTCCAAAGAAAAATTGAGAGCCTGTGATCTCTAAACACATCATTGTTTTCTCTCTCTTTTCCTTTCTAGCTTATAAAATTGAAATTCATTCTTAAATTCCACAGTTGTTGGTTTTTCAAATGACAAAATCACTAGCTTTTTGTTATCGTTATAAAGAGCCATATGTAGACTGATGTTAAAACCATGCTCATTTAGGATACAAAAATTAATTTATTTAAATTAAAAAAACTGGAGGCAGAGTAATGCAATCTAGAACCTATGTATATTACTTAGACAGAGATGCCTGTGTTCTGCTTGAGTGTCAGAATCCTACCTCTACCTTGCTCAGGAAAATCCCGGCGGATGTACTGACTCACAAAACCTAGTGAAAGGTTAGACCCCCAACTCCTGGGAGTGGCGGCACGCAGCTGGGCCTCAGAAGCAACTGGAAGCCGAAAAGACTACTTCTAGAACATATTTTCCTTTTATTAACTCTGATTTTCTTCCTTAGTTTGCTTTTTTCTCTCTCTGACTGGCTTTCTCCACATGGTGTAAAAATATAGCCAGTGAAAGTGTCCAATTTTATATTTTATCACTGCCACCACTGAAGGAAGACTGATTCTTCTTTTCAGCTGCAATTTGAACAATTTCAGGAGAGCACTCAGGTTGACATCGCTGGGAATGGCCTCCTTGGACTAATCGAGAACTGTCAGAGGCACTGCTGTGCTCAGAGGAGCTGGAAGCAGAGAGGGGCTGCTGGCCCCCGGGATCCGGGCAGGCAAGGGGAGTGGTGTGGGTCTGAACCCCGCAGACCCACGAAAAGTCACATCGCAACCCAGCAGGAAGCAGCACAGGGTGGTGGCCAGAACATGGGATTTAAGCTCTAAAGAAATAGTGATTCAAATCTTAGTTTAATTAGAACCAATTAATTAAATTAGCACATATATTGTGATAATTAAATGAGGTAATAAGTAAACAAATAATAACAGCTGGCATTGATCTAGCTAGCTGTCATTTCTGACCAGAGCCCTAGTATTGATTCAGTCCACAAGACAGGTTTACGATGTAAGGACATTTAATATCCCCCTTTCAGATGAGAAACTGAGGAATAGGGATATTAAATAAGCTCTTCAAAATCTCATATCTACTAAATTTAGGAGTCATGATTAATAAACTATAACAATACAAGCATGCCTGCTCTTACAGGACGGTGCAGTTCTCAGTTAGGATATGTGTCACACCTGCAAATCAGATTCAGAGTTGCAGGATTATAAAAACACCCCACATTCTGCATTGGCAATTACTCATCATCAGTCTTGCTCAGGTAGTTCAGGACCTTGCCCTGGCAGACAGGAGCCGAGAGCATGGAGCCAGCCAGTCTTCCCAGGTTAAAACTGTAGCTTTGCCATTCACCAAATCTGGAACCTTAGACGTGCTGCTCAACCTCTCTGTGCCTTTTTTTCTCCCTGTCAAAGGTAACAGTAATAGTACCTGCCTTTTGGGTTACTGTGAGGAAAAATGAATGAATCAATACTTAATGTCTGAATAATGTCTGACCCTTGTAAACACTTAAGAAATAGCTACGATTATTGCTACGAACTACTACTGTGACTACTACGACCACTGCCACCACCAGCACTACTGATGCTGCTATCACTGTTGCTGTGATCAGTACTGTCACCATACTAGTGCCACCAGTACTACCGCTATTACTACCATCACCGCCGCCGCCGCCATCGTGGCTACCCCTGCCACGCCAGCTGTCATCACCCGTGTTACAACCATTGCTGCCACCAACACCACCACTGCTAATATTACACTGAGTTTCCTTCTGAACCCACTATTTTTTATTAATCACATTTTAATTTCCATATTCTATTTTTATTTTTGTGTCTCATTTCATTTAGTCAAGAAGTATGTGTCAAGCTCTTAGCCTGCACCGAACTGGCGTGAAATGGTGTGGTAAATGCCGAGGGAGCAAAGCGCGGGGCTGTGGAGCAAGCTCAGCCATGCGGGGCGACCCAGCCGTCCACGGGCTGCACCCCAGGACCCGCGTGAACATCCCGTGGGCGAGTGTGGTCTACAGGAAACACTGAGATGCTCTTTTTCCCCTGTTGCGTCATTTTCTTTCTGCTCATACGTCATGAACATGTCAAATTGAGCTAGATATTGAAAAGAAAATATTTGTTAGATTTATTTTTATCTAAGAATATTAAAATGATCTCTGCTATTATTGCCAATAAATACACACTTGCCATATATACCGTTATTTTCTGTACATAAGTGCCTATGAATATAACAACAACATCCTCAGATAGGATTAAACTTTATTGTCCTGGATGCTTGCAGGCTAATTTGAGCTTCTGACTCAACTCTGCCCTTTATTTTTTCTGTGTAGCTGGGCAAGTCACTGCCTCCGAGTCCTCGTTTCAGTACCTGTAAAATAAACACTGCACATGGTCTCTAAGGCTCCTTGAAATTCTTACATTCTAATTCTACATACGATGCACAGAAACTCAGTACATTATAGAGTGTTTAACCTCATATATTTATTGGCACATACAAAATTTGAGACACAAAAATAAAAATAATATTAAAGGCACTTGCCAGAAACAATGTTGATGTGCTTTGGAAGGCAGCGAGGCTGTTAGACGTGAGGAGTAATGTGATCCGATCAAGTAAGGAACGGTACAAACTAATTTTGATTGTATTGTGCAATTATTCTAGAATAGTTAAAAAACTGTCAGAGTAGCAACACAGACATAGAATTTGTCCCAGCTTTAAACCAGGACAGTATGAGTGCACCAAAAAAATCGAATGAATTTTAAATTGTGAAAATAATGCAGTGTTTGAGCTTGAAACTTGAGAAAAGAGAACTAATGCAATAAGGCGAGAATGTTTATTTTAAATCCAAATCCTAAATTTAAGATTTCTGGATGGCAAAGCTGGTAGGAGCTGTGTTTTGGGTGGTAAAAATCTTGGGATGGAGACGAACCCTGGGTAAAGTTGTTGCTTGGCGGACATGCCTGTGCGGGTCTCTCCCCTCCGTGCTCAACGTGTCCGACTCTCAGTGCCCGCTGCCTTTGCTCCGGGCCCCACGGCTCCTCTGCCACCCCAGCTGTGTCCATGCTTATGTAGAAAAGTGTCTCCCAACTTCTTTAATTCATGCTTCAGTTGGATAAATGTAAAAATATTCAAGACATTGTTGGTAATGTGTGCTCTGCTGCCCCTGGACTTCCACTCACTTTGCAAAACAAATAGCAAGCTGTGTAAACATTGCCTGGCGTGTTGCCAGCAGAAGGCTCCAGAACGCTTAGGTGCCTGCAGAGCACATGGGGATGGGAGAGGTGGAGAAAGAGAGGGAGTGAGCTCCCTTTCAGGAGCTAAAGTCGGTCTGCGAGGCAGGGTGTACAGGAGAGGGGCGGAGAGAGGCAGGCCGGGCACTGCGCAGGAGGTAGATCCAAAGAGCTCGCGCCCGTGCTCAGCTGTTGGCGCTTCATCCTCGAGGCGATCTTGAGCCGGGGAATGACCCTTGGCCTTCTGTTCAGAAAGAGCATTCTGGCCGCGCTGTCAGTAGCCAATTAGAGGGGTGAGGCTGCAGTCAGGACCGTGGGGAGATAGTCGGGAGGGGAGGGGCCCTGTGACCTCAGCAGAGACGGTGGCTTGTTAATGGGGACAAGAAGATGCATTTGAAACAACTGGTGACTAGCCAAAGGGGAATAGGCGTGACACAAAGGAGAAATTCCAAATACGTGTCTGGTGAGATTCCATGGCACCAGTTCTCCTAGAAAGCTGAATCGTACGCGCTCCCACAGGAAGAATGCGCCAGGGGAGAGAGAAGAATCTAATTGCTTTGCTTATAAAATAGGGATGGCAGTGTATTTAACACACATTTCCTGAGGGCCTGTTGTGTGCTAAACACAGACACTCCGTGGATTCGAGGCGCTCATGACTTTCAACAGGTGTCAAAAATGCAAGAATGAAGTGGAAGCACGTGGCGGGGGAAGGTCATCAACGCTGAAGGTGACAGTGACATCACTGGAGTACGGACTCTTGGGTGTGTTTGCGGCTTCTAAGATTTCGTACTCTACATGCCTCTGAGAAGGCGTGACCCGCCGGAACCTGATGTGTCAGTTTTTGCGGAGGCATCGCAGAGGTTTACATGAATAAAAGCTGTTTGCTGATGGTGGTGATCGTGCGGCTCAGCGCCCGCCACGCAGGGTTATGCCGGTGCATGAAAGCATACGTAGGTATTTAAATTGTCAGGCAGTTAATTTGAGAAAATGAATCTGTTTGCTGGTTTCAGTGTTCCTGAAAGGAGAAAGTAGGATGTTAAACAGGTCTTATGTGAATTGCTAATGAGTAGATAAACCAATTGTACAAGAGCAATAAAATGATGCAGTTAAACTCAGCTAAAATCTCTTTATAATTTCCTCTGCTGCCAAGAATATACAGATCAGGTACTTAAGAATACCTTTATATTAAATAAGAAAGCGCAAGTATAATCTTTTCTCATATATGTTATAAATGATGAAATGTCAAACTGCTAAGAGATTCCTATTATAATCCCTAATTAATTCTCACATCCACATAATTTTCAAACAAAAACTTCCTTTTACAATAAAATTTGCCTTTTGGGTATGTCCAAAGCACTGGTTATTTTGTTTTCTTTTATTTTCTTTTACCTACTGGGAAAAATAGCGGTGCCATGGAGATCTGAGGAAGGGACATATTCAGCAAACCAGTCCTGTAGCTGCATAACCTACAGGTCACAATTAAAAATGTGCAAAGTTCAACACATCTTTGCTTGTTAAGTGATGCGTTAAAGGCCATACAGGTAGTAAGTGGCAGAGCTTGAACTCAAACCTAGACATCCCATTTCCAAGGGTGGTTTTGTTGTTAACAAAATTAAATATGAATAAATATAATGTAGGATTTTCAGTGTCTTTTTCTTAATAGCATTAAAATAACAACAACAACAACAAAACTCTTCAGTTATGGTCTAAATTATGTCTCACCCAAATTCATAAGTAGGAGTCCTGACCCCTAGCACCTCAGAATGTGACTATACTGAGACAGCATCTTGAAAGAGGAAACCAAATTAAAATGAGGTCATTAGGATGGGCACAATCCGATATAACTTGTGTCACAGAAAGAGGAGTTACGGCAAAGACAAACACACAGAGAAGACCAGGTGAAAACAGTGACTGAACAGCCACCTACAAGCCTCAGGAGAAACCGACCCCAGGGACACCTTGATCTCAGAGCTCTGGTCTCCCGGGCTCTGCTGGGAAAGGCGATTTCAAGTGTCTAAGCCACCCGGCCTGCGCCACTTCGTCATGGCAGCCCTCGCAAGCTAAACGCCTTCTTGGTTTATGAATAGTATTTCTGCTAAAGGACGAATGTAAAAAATAATTGTTTAGAATTTTTTTGTAGACAGTGTAAATTAGTATTTGATGCTTCTAAAACATAAAAGTTATTTTTAAAAAAATTAACACTGTATGTTAATAATGCTAACATCTAAATGTAAGATGTAAAAGAGCAATATAGTCTTATACATGAATGGAATATACATTGAAGCTTTATTTTTAATCATCTGCTTATAAATTATTGATATAGCTTCAAATTATTGGTGAATAAAGCAGAAAATTACCCCATTCACATGCCAAATTACTTCCAAGCGTCTTTCCCTCCTTCTATTTGTGCTAGGCAGTGATGAAGAAAATTGTTGCCAAATTCCTAAAGAAATTGGCCCAGTCATTTAAGCTTATTGCTCAAATTTGAGTGTTAGGCAGAAGCAAGTATGAGAATTGGATTAAATACTCCATAGAATTTTCCAAGTATTTGCTCTGTTAAAGGGTTTGTAACTGGATTACGAATTCTCCTTGCTGGTACACAGTTGCTTGCGTTGAACATATGTTACCGTATTTCCATGGCAGAGCGTCTCATAAATGACACTGTAAAATAATCACTTATTACTGACAGAGCCATGCCTGAAAGCGCTCAGACAAGAGTCCAGCTGCTTATTCTTGAAATGAATATTTAGTTTTTGGCTTAGAGTTCTTAAAAGAGATCATGTGGATAAGAAGCAAATTGCAGAGGCCTCATTTGGAAGGTAGATAGGTGGACAAGAGAGTGAGCATGTGCATTTTCACTGTCAAAAAGTCAGTAGTCAATTTCTCCTCTAAATGTGACATTACATCCTGGTTAAGAATATAAACCCTCATTTGAGACAATTACAGGTGAAATTCTAAATATATGCAGAGCCACCGCTTGTCTTTCCATCCTGTAAATAGTCTCAAAATGATATAATAATCATTTTAAAAGTGTATTAGCTAAATAGAAGAATTTGGTCCAATACCATTTTTGTTTGTTTTTTGAAATAGGCATTAGGTTTTATTTATGAGTGTGCCACATATTAATCACTAAAATATGTATTAATTGATGTCTAGTAAGTTTAAATATATAGTATTAGAACATGCATTTTTTTTTTAGTGAAAAGCATATAAAATATAATTTTTATATACCAAGACAACCTTTGGAATAAGTACTCTACTACTGAAATCACACTATGTACTAAGAACTGTGTAGGCTCTGTGGATAGAAAGATAAGATGCAGACTTGCTTTCATGGTACTCAAGTCCACTCTGATATGGTGGACTGTATCCTAGGTGTCCATCACACGATGCATTACGTTCCTCTAGTAAGATGCTCTTAGTGCCAATCATGTGGTGATGAGCTAAGGGCCTATTATGTGCTGCACAAAATGTCAGTCGTATGGCATGCTAAGTGTCTTAGCATAGTGTGCTAAATGCCCATTATTGGATCTACCACCTGCGCATCAGACGGTATGCTCGGTGCCCATTGTAGGGCGTGCTAAGTGCCTTTGTACGGACTGCTATGTATATGGGTCTGTGGAATGTAAGAGGCATATTACTTACTATTGGTAGGATTAAGGAATGCTTTGTAAATGCAGTAACATTTTGGCTGCCCTAAACAATAAATTAAAGGCCCAAACTTGACTCCCTTTCAATAGCTGTGAGGTTGGTCAAATTGTTTAATATCTTTGAACCACCATTCCCTGATCTGCAAAAGGAGGCCAATACTATCACATTCATACAGTTGTGAGAATGAAATGAACACCATATATAAAATATTTAAAATTGTGACTCTAGTGTTAGGTCAATGTTTGATATTGAGCCCATATTCACAATTTATTAGCTGGTAAACTCGGGCAGAATATGTAAACTCAGTGTAGAAGAGTTTCCTTATGTAAAGGGAAGACCAGTTTATACTCCAAGGGTTTATACTAAGCAATCACATTCATGTAAATATACCCAGCAGCATTCTTCACAAATAACACGCACTCAATAAATGTCAATATGTACTTGCTACTCTTGATTTATAGCAAATGTTCATGTATTAATAATTTGAAGTCATCACCACTTAAATATTCATCTAGAAATATTTGAAAATATGAAAGGGTAGTCAGGCAGAGGAAAAAATATATGAACTCATGGAAGTACATGAGATATTTTGACAGTGTTTTTAATGTTTATCTTGAGTATATTCTAGAGGGCATAAGATAGCATTGGAAAACAAATTTAGGTGATGATCACCATCATCTTCACCATATTCAACAATTGTTCGTGTTTATTAAGCCATTTTTTTTCTTATGTTATTTCATGTTAGGTGGCCATGGAAAGTATATATTGAAGTCACACTTTAACAGGTAATTTTAATTGATAACTGTCTCAGTATATTCATGCTGCCATAATAAAAAGCCATAAACTAGGTAGCTTATAAACAACAGAAATATATTTCTCACTGTTCTGGAGGCTGTGAAGTCTAAAGGTGCCAGTAGATTTGGTGTCTGGTGAGGGCCCGCCCAGTTTATGATTCCTACATGGCACCTTCTCATGGGGGAAGGGGAAAGGGGGCTTTCTTGGAATCTTTTGTATGGGCACTAATTTCATTCATAGGGGCTCGGCACCCCTAACCTAATCACCCCCAAAGGCTCCACCACCTAATACCATTATCTTTTGGGTCAAAATTTGAACATATAAATTTTGTAATGGGATTGTAGTAGTGGGATTGCTGGGTCATATGGTAGTTCCACTTTTAGTTTTTTGAGGAACCTCTTGCTTTTCTCCATTGTGGTTGCACTCATTTACATTCCCATAAACAGTACAAGAGTTCCCCTTCTTCCACAACCTCGCCAGCATTTGTTATTGCCTATCTTTTACGTAAAAGTCATTTTAACCAGGGTGAGATGATTTGTACTTCTCTGATGGCTAATGATTTTGAACATTTTTTTCATATACCTGTTGGCCATTTGTATGTTTGCTTTTGAGAAATGTTCATTCATATTTTTTGCCTGTTTTTAATTGGATTATTTGATTTTTTCCTATTGAGTTGTTCCTTGTTAGATGGGTAGTTTACAAATATTTTCACCCATTCTGTGCATTGTCTCTTCTCTCTGTTGACTTGTTTCCCTTACTGTTCAGAAGTTTTGTAGTTTGATATGATCCCATTTGTCCATTTTCCCTTTGTTTTTCTGTGCTTTTGAGGTATTACTCATGAAATCATTGACCAGACCACTGTCCTGGAATGTTTTCCCTATGTTCTCCTTTAGCAGTTTCAAAGTCCCAGGTCTTAGATTTAACTCTTGAATTCACTTTGATTTGATTTTTGTATATGAATATTCTGCATATGAATATTCAGTTTTCTCAGAACCATTTATTGAAGAGATTGTCCTTTCCCCCCAGTGTATGTTCTTGGCACCTTCATCAAAAATGAGTTTGCTATAAATGTGTGAATTTATTTCTGGGTTTCTGCTCTGTTCCATTTGTCTATGTGTCTGTTTTTATGTCAGTTCCATGCTGTTTTGGTAACTACCGCTCTTTAGTATACTTTAAAGTCAGATAATAGTATTCCTCTAGTTTTGTTCCTTTTGATCAGGATGGCTTTGGCTATTCTGGCCTTTTGTGGTTCCATATCAAAAGAATGAAAGCGTGTCATTTGCAACAACATGGATGGAACTGGAGAACATTATGTTAAGTGAAATAAGCCAAGCATAGAAAGACATACTTTGCATGTTCTCATATATGGGAGCTAAAAATTAAAACATTTGATTTCATGGATTTAGGGACTAGAATGATAGTTACCAGAGACTGGGAAGGGTAGCGGGAAGGGGGAGATAAATTGGGAATGGTTAATAGGGGCAAAAATGTACTTAGATAGATAGAATGAACAATATTCACTAGAACAACAAAGTGACTATAGTCAACAATAAGTTATGGTATGCTTTAAAATAAGACGGGAATTAGAATGTTCATAAGACAAAGAAATGATAAATGCTTGAGATGACAGACACACCAATTACCTTGTCTTGATTATTATACATTGTACACCTCTCTCAAAACATAATCTGTCCCTCATAAATATATACAACTGTTATGTATCCATAATAATTAAAAATAAATAAATTTAAAAGACACAGAGTAACTTTTCTATCTTCATTAATGTTATTTTGATTCATTCTTAATAATGATTTGTTTCAGAACACCCAAATCTGTTATCTCTATATTTTCAATATTACTTCAACCTATAAATTCTCTGACCAAAACTATATCATTAAGACATATTTTCTTCAGTAACTGTTTTCTTCATTTATTTTCATTGTTTGCTTTAGACTTGTTTTGTAAATCCAACTGTTTTTTCTTTTCTGATTGTGTCTGCCTCTGTATGGTCACTCACTGCATCTAAATACACCTCCTATTATCACTTCTGTATTCAATAAGTGACTTTTAAATTTATGTGCATCATTATCATGCTAAACTGGCCATTAGACTGGGGAGAGAGCCTAAAGAAATGTCTGCTACTGCAAACAAATGAGAGAAATCAAATTTTAAATCATTAAACTGAGTAGCACTGCATGTTAAATTTCTAATGTGAAGCTCTAATTACTCTGTAATTAGGAAACAACTCACAAATATATTGGGGGGAAAAGGTTCTTCACAGAGAAACTACTTACTTATCTCAGGATCAGTGCCAATGTTTTAATTATCTCCCTCCATTACTGACAGTGGACAAGAATGAAGATGGAGACATACTCAAGGTACAAAGTATGAATAAATGAAATGATGCTTGTGGTTAAGTGATAAGCAAGGAAATACCTTGCTGGATTTTTTTTTTATTTCAGAATATTACAGAAGTACCAACATTTAGGTTACATATATTGCCTTTGCACTTTCTGAGTCAGAGCTACATGCTTGACCATCACCCAGACAGTACACAACTCACATATTAGGTGTGAATATACCCATCCTCTCCTCCTCCCTCCCACCTGCCTGACACCTGATGAATGTTACTTCCATGTGTGCACATAAATTTTGATCAGTTAGTACCAATTTGATGGTGAGTACATGTGGTGCTTGTTTTTCCATTCTTATGATACTTCACTTAGTAGAGTGGGCTTCACCTCTATCCAGGATAATATAAAAGGTGCTAGATCACCATAGATTTTTATGGCTGAGTACAACTCCATAGTATACATATACTACATCTTATTATTCCACTCATGTATTAATGAGCACTTGGGTTGTTTCCCCATCTTTGCAATTGTGAATTGTGCTGCCATAAATATTTGAGTGCA
>CAUYSK010078542.1:0-101339 GCA_963575035.1 Avahi laniger | reverse complement strand
GGGGGCGCAGCCTGGGTCTGGCCCCACCCTTACTGGCTAGGACCCAGGTGGGGTAGGCTCCCCACTCCCTGGCATGCTGCTTTCTGCCTGTGTCCACACTGCCACTGACGCTTCTGGAGTGGGCAGGCCCGTGTCCCCTTGGCCACACTGGATCGTCGTTGGCTTTGACTCTGACAATCCCTCCTTGTCTGCATTCCGGCCCCTCCCCCGAAACTTTGCAGTGAGAGATGAAGCCTCCCTGGCCACCCCCACTGGTACAGGCTAAACAGGCCACGCACTGAGGCATGTCTCCTCGGTCTAGCGCAGGATTCCAGCACGTCAGTGTCCCTTCCCACTCACCCCCACGCAGGCCCAGGTGGCTCCCCACGCAGACCCTCTGCGCTGCTGCTTCACAGGCTTGGGCATCCGCAGAGCCTCCCGTGTGCAGGCCCGCAGAGGAGGCCTCGCCTGGGCTGGTCTTCACCTAGAACTTCCCCGAGGCATGAGCAGGTGGCAACATGAGCGGGCAGGCCTCCAGGGTGAGGGGCTTTGAGCCCCCTGGTGCAGGAGAGAGCGAAGGGAGGGACAGAGCTGAGCCCAGCCTTCCAGGGGGCTTTCTGAGGTGCAGAGTGCCCGGCCCACGTGCACTGCCTCTGGAACCTTGGCTTCCTCATTTGTAAAATGAGGAGGCCCTGAGAACTCTGAGGCCCCTTCACAGAATCGTCTCGAGAATTGCACAGGCCCAGCAGGCCTGTCTCAGTGGCGAGGGAGGGAGGAAGCTCCCGGAAAGCAGGCAGCACTGGCGGGCATGTGCTGGGCTTTTGCACGTGCCCCGAGTACCTGGAACGTCAGCCAGTGGCTCAGGAGACTCGGGCTCTGTGGCCAGCACCTTGGGGAGAAAGGTTTTCACTTCGGGGCCAGGGAACCAACGCAGCTTCAATCTAAGTCTCCACAGCCGCCTCCAGACTGGTCAGCAGGCAGGCACTGGCCTCCTCCCCTGCATCCCCTGGGGCCTGGGGACACTGGGGTCGGGGGCAGAGGTCCCCAGGGCAGATCCAGTGGGAGGGAGGCCTGGCCAGGGCCACACTGTGGCTGGGAAGGAGGCCCACGGCACCGGCGAATCTGCATCTAGAGTGTTTGATTGATTGAGCCGTTCATCATGGATATATTTTTTAATAGTCTGTTTCCAAAATTAGCCTTTATCTATACAGCAGCTATTGCAAACAGCATGAGGCATGCTCCTTTTTACCTGTCAGATGTAGACATTTGTTTTCCTTGGAGAGAGCAGCAGGTGAGGGTGAGGTCCCTGGTGGGAGAAGGGGGTCTGGTCCTGTCTTCTGAGAGCTCGTGGGCCGGGCACAGCAGAAGGAAAGCCAGCCCACTGCCCTCTTCTCCTGCTCTCTGTGGCTCAGGGCCGGTGGCATGACCTCTACGCTCCTCGGTCTCCTGAGGCGATAGTGATGGTTACTTTGTGAAGCTGCTTTGAGATTAAAGTGACAATAAACATAGTCCCCACATAGTAGATGCTCAATAAACGTTCAGAAAGTGGGAGCTTCAGCCTCCTGCCTTTTGCCCTCCTAGTGGCTTTGGGAAGCTGGTTCTGTCTCGAGTTTACTGGTCCTGTTGATGCTCAAAACCCTGGTTGTACGCCATGGCGTTTGGATGAATATCTCAAACTCTCCCAGTGGGCCCTCGGCCCGGCCACCCCTGAGCTCTCATCTTCCATGAGCTGAGTTCCTCCACCAGCCAGGATTTTGTTGTTGAGTTTTCTATTCCGTTGTTTTGTAATTCAAAAAATGAAACACAGTGTAACATTGAGCATGTTTATCCAAACCACCCTCCACTCCCAGCACCCTGACACGTCCCCAGGGTCATGCACCCGTGACGGCCTGCTGAAAAACTGCCAGCAAATGCTCATTTCTTGTTGACTTGAGAAAGTAAAAGCTGCTGCTATTATGTTAAGTGCCTGCTGTATGCACAGCCCCCTGCTGGGCCACTCCTGAGGGACAGAGAGCAATTTCAGGGCTAGTCTCAGAAAGAGCCGTCTGCGTGGTGGAGGAGATGAGAGTTAAGAGATGTGAACACTTGGTGGCCAAGGCCGGCCGCACACGGGTTAGAAAGCATAGGAGCTGGGAAGAGGGGAGTATAGAGTCTAAATCAGCTACCTGGGAGAGGCAATCCTGAGCTGCGGTAGATTAGCTTCCTGGATTAGCTTTCAGGAAGGGATAGCTTTGCAGGTAGAGTCAGCACCCTGGGCCGAGGCCAGAAAGTAGAGTGAGTTTGTGGCCAAAGCGGGCAGCTGATGGGAAACAGCCCTGAGCTTTCACTGTCTGCTCATCGCACAAAGAGCAAGTCCACCCCATGCAGAGGCTCTGCCGTGAAGCTGGGTCACGCCCACTTCTCCTTGCACTTAGACCAAAGTGGCTTCTCCTGCACTGCCCACCTACTCTCCTCGTCTGGCCAAAGTGAAGGTCAGACTCTGAGCAGAACCACGGCCAAAGAAAGGTTGGCCTCCATTCTGGAAGTTGCCAAAGTCTGCCCCATGCCCAAGGAATCCATCAGTCCTCTCTCAAGAGCCTCCACTTCTGGCTTCTGGGGACACCCCAGGAATCCCCCAGAGCTGTCCTCAACCCTTGTGTTTTCAAGGAGAAGTGCTGACTATTTTGTTTCTACTCTCCCACTTCTTTCCGAAATTCATCTGCATCAAAGCGAGATCCCTTATGTTCAGCTCTCAACAAGGCTGTGGTGATTAAGCACTTAAATTGATTAATCAAATTTCCTGTGATGAGAACTACTGTCATTCATTAATCTGAGCGGGATTATAAATAAGAGATGGCAGATACAGGAGACAAACGTGTTGACAGATCGATGTGACGGCCTGAATCACAAGTAGGCGCCTGCTTCCTGAGGGCTTTATCTGCAGGCAGCCTGGGGCCAGAGCTTCCCTAAAGACAAAATTAGACTGAGATTAAAGTATCCCCATTTTAATAAAGAAATATGCATAGATGAGCAGGCAGCCTATGTAGGGGAGCATGCAGGTTTGCATACCAATGGCTGGGCTGTGTTCATGTAGGTGGTAGCAGCAGCTCCAACAGAGAGAAGGAAACCTGCCTGGAAAAAGATGCCCAAGCAAAATTGCACACCACATGAGAATGTAGGTTTGGGGGTCAGATCAGCGCTGGGTTCAAATCCCACCTCCACGGTTTACTCAGTATGTGACTTGGCTAAGATTCTCAACCTCCCAGAGCCTTCGTTTTCTTGCCAGTGAAATGTGGATGTTAACGATACTTATCTCAATAGGTTGTTGTTAAGATTAAATGAGCTAATGTCTGTGAGGCACATTTTATCTATTCTACAAATATTTATTGAGCATTTGTGATATGCCAGTGCTGTACTGGAGTTGAGAGGTGGGCAAGGAGTAAGATAATGTTGTCCCTGCCCCCAGATACACAACTAAAGGGCCATGAAGAAGTGCCAATATCCTACCTTCGCAGGTGCCACATTCTCTGTTGGCCTTCTAGACCCAGCCACATGCACGTCCTTCCTGTCCCTGATCTTTGCACACTTCTTCCTGCCTGTGGATCTTTCCACCCTCTTCCTGACTTACTGAGCTCATTCACTCTGACAGAACTGCAGCTCTCAGCCCGAGTGGACTGCTTCCCGCCCAGGTCACAGCCCCCAGTGATAGCCCTGCAGAGTTCACAGCCCAGTCACACATGAGGCTCATGTCTTGTAAATGTGTGACAATCTACCTGATGCCTGTTTCCCCCTTCCATGGGGTGTAGGCCCCTTGAGCCAGGGACCAGGTCTGCTCTGGACCCCATTGCATGCTTAGCCCAGCTGAGGGCCTGGCACATGGCAGGTCTCGGCAAATACTTGTTGAGTTAATGTGTCCTTGGAAGCACATAGAGATGGTGGGCCCTGCCAGGAGAGAGCAGGTAGGGTGGAGACCTACCCTGCCCTGGGCACCTAAATCAGTGTTTTCTGGAGATTGGCACTTGGGCCACCCCAGCACAATAACTAACATTTATTGAGCTCCTACTTGGCACTGGGAACCCAGCCCTGCCTTCCAGCAGTGTTGAGTGGGACAGGGAGATGGATGATTCCAATGTTCTGGGGTTAGTGTTGGGGTAGAGGGAAGAGCAAGGGGCGGGGGCCTTTCTGGATGGGCCAATGCTAGAGCTGTATTTTATAGATGTGGCAACTGGGGGAAAAGGGAGAACTAGGATTCTAGACAGGGTCCCTCAGGACTCTGCACCCTCTTTTCTGTTTATTTTTACCTCCTGACATCTTCCCAGGATCCCAAGCAGGGGGTGCCCAGCCAAGCAGGCCAGAAGGGGAAAGACCCAGCCTCCCACCCAGGCCTCTCCCTGGACATAGGTCCAGGAAAGCCATTCTTGGTCTTGCTGGGTCCAGATGTTGTGATCTGTCGGTGAGCTCAGCCTCCTCCAACCCCCTCCTCCAGCCTTCAGAAGAGACTGGGAGGGTTCCCAGAGAATGGGAGGGGAGGTGGGAGCCAAGAGAAGCTGCTTCCCTCACTTGGAGGAAACCCGCTGGTGCTCAGCGAGATTAAAACTATCACTCCTGGCTGAATTGGCCTCTTCCACTATTTTGCTAAATATTTAAAGACTCCTTATTAAAAGACTTACCGTCTTAAAAATGTCAGTTCTTCATCTGTCATGTCCTTCCTCTGGAATATGGCCTCAGGGCTGTACCCAAGCACCCCAGCAACAGACAACCTTTGCCCTAGGACCCAAGATTGTCTCAAGCAGTTTTTGAGGACCTACTCTGTGCCTGGCACCATGGACTGCCCAGGTGTCTGGGCAGCCCAGCCTGGGTTTCTCTGGCCACAGTAGCTCCTGCAACGTGATGGGCTCGTGCCAGTTTGGCAGGTGTTGGGGAACACGGGGAGGAGGCAGATCAGGCTGCAGTACACTGCTACAAAGCGCTCTGCCCAGTCCAGGGTTCTGTCTGCCGCTCCCCTCCTCCCAGGGCACTGAGCTGGGCTGGAGGTAAATACGCTAAAAATGGCCCAGCTTGGGAGGGAAGAAACTGGGAAGTAGATCCTGGAGCTGCAGTGAGGTCTCGACCCTGCTGTGATGGTGGACTGAGCAGAGGGTTGTGGGGGCACCAGGGAAGGGACATCTACTTCTGCCCGGGGGAATTAGGGCTGGATGAGAGGAGATCGTTAGGGTTAGGGTTAGAATTAAATGTTTGAGCAGCACCATGAAGGATGAAAGCAAGTTCACTGGGCATAGAAACCCGGCTCTCCCCCAACCCTTCAAAAACAAAGAAAAATGTGCAAAGACGTAGAGGTTCAAAGATTCATTCAGCAAACAACTGAGCATCTACTGTATACCAAAAACCATGCCAGTCCCTGAGAATACAGAAATGAGTGTGACATGTTCCTTACTCCTTGTAAAATTTGCAGCCTAGCAGGGGAGACAGACAAGAAACAGCTCATGACATTGAATAAAACTTGCTATGATAGAAGCACGTTCCAGCTACCTCCGTGGCACAGAGGAGGGAGTGATTACTTCTGTGCATCAGGTGGGAGGTGGGAAAGATGCCTTTGCAGGGGTTTGAGGGAACCCTGAACTTACCGGGAATGCGGAGTCGCTTGGTGTGGACTGGACTGATGGGGAGAGAGGGAAGTATTGATGAACGAGACCAGAGAAAGGGCTGAGAAGTACGAGGGAGAGGTGTGGGAAAGAACCAGACCTCCTGGGATGGTCCAAGCAGAGACGGGTGGAGATCCCACTGCTACGAGGGGAGACTGAGGAAGGTCCCACAGAGGCGAGGGCAGAGGCAGAGCTGGTGAGGTAGGGAAGGCCCAAGGGGTTGTGCATGGAGCCAGTTCTGAGGGTCTGGTCAGCCCAGAGACCCCACTTCCCACAGGGTTGCTGGGAGGCTGGTGCTGACGTGGCCAGCAGGTTGTGAGCAGCCAGGCAGAGAAAAACCACCCGAGGTGACTCTGGACCAGGGAGGGGCTCAGCCTGGAGCAGGGGGGAGCTATCCTGTGTCCTCTCCATGGTTGGAAGACTTAGGTGACCCCGGGCTGGGGGTCCCAAGACCACCTGACACTGGAGGAGCTGGAGAGAAGGGAGGACACTCAGGACAGGGCAGGGACGCACTTGGCCTTCAGTCACATCCACCCTCACGTTAGGAGACTCTGGCACTCGATTTGAAGTCTTTCAGGAAGGTCTAAGTTCGCCTCCTAAGTGATGAAAATCTCAACCTGCTGCTACTACGAATGTCCAGGGCTAGAGAGGCCAAGGCTGGGAGATGTCACCTGATGTCAGCCTTGATTTGAGCAAACTCTCAAGGGTCGGGATGCTGTCATAACTGGAGCTTCCAGAGCAGGGTGGTCCCAGACCCAGGTCCCACGGGTGTGGCCACAGATGCCTGGTACAACATTGGGCGAGGCTGTGGCTGCTCCAGGCTGCACCTTGCTCAGCTGGAAAATGAAGGAGTCGGGCTAGTGGGTGGACAGCCCCAACAGGCCCTCCCAGCTCCAAACATTTTCCAACTCAATGCATCTTCCACCCACCCACTCACCTTGCTGTCGGCGAGAGTTAAGTTTTAATGAGAAAAGAATTTCTCTCCGGAATACTGGGCGTAATTAAAACTCTGCTGTGGAAAAAAAAAAAGGACTAGCAAACACCAAGATTACTAGACGAAGTGAAAATGTTAAAACACGACCCCCACTTTCCTCTCCCTATGACATGGATTATTAAGTCAGGTTTGAAAAAGTTCTTATTAAATATTTAAATATTTCATTAAATATTCATCATCTCAAAAATTGCTTCCTAACAGATCCTTAGGTAAATATAACAATATTTGATCACAAAAGCTGTTTGGCCTGACGAAGGCTCAGAAAGAGTGAGGATGGGGCTCCCATGCCACGGCGCAGGGAATCCCGTCGCCAGGAGGGGCTGGGAGGCCAGGACAGGGACACACGCCTGGCCATGACGAGGGCCTGGGTGGCCATAGGCTTGCCGAGGTGAAGTGGCAGATGGGGCTCACGTGGCGTGACGTGGTGCAGTGGGGAGCAGGACCCACTACGTGGGCCAGGCTCCGCTCTGGGGGTGGCACCTCGGCAGGGCTGTGAGGAAGCCTCTCCTGCCAAAGGGGTGGCCTTTCGGCTTGTGCCATCTCAGTGTGTGCCATGTGTAGGAGATATTGTGAAAAGGACCTTCTGTCAGACCAGCATCTGGGCTGGACAGTCCTTGAAGTCCCGAGGGGACCGTGGAAGGGTGTCTGTCTGGGGTTCTGTGGAAATGTGCATGTGGCCTTGTAAGGGCATCTGGTCTACCACAATGGGGTATACACAACTTTCTGGGGCAAGCTCTGGGCTGGGTGCCCCCCCACCACCATTTTTCTTACTTCCCAGGTACAGTGCTGAGGTCTACAGGGGACTTGACCTTTGGGCCAGGTCATTCTTTGTGGCAGGGGCTGTCCTGAGCACTGCAGGATGTGCAGCGGGGACTAAACACCCTGGCAGAGGGCATTGCCATACAGGAAAGGCACCTGGCGAGCACCTGGTGCACCTGGATGATGGGTGCCGGCTGGAGGAGTGGAGGAGGAATGCGAGAATCAAGTCAGCTCTATGCTAGGGGGTCTTCCTTTGGCTTGAGGGGCTTTGGTGGGGAGGGGGCGGGTGAGTGGGGGAGATGCTGAGCACTGGATCTGAGCAGGCACAGTGCCAGCCCCCAGCTCCCTGCAGCGTCTTCCCTGGAGGCCTCAGGGCCATGCCCACAGTGGACTCCCCCTCCTCGGCCCCCAGCCTCACCACTACAGAGCCCCTACTGAAGCCCAGGGGTAGGGGACCATCCCTCAAGGCCCAGACTGAGGCTCCATCTTCACCCCAGGCTTCCAGCCCCCCACAGACCATCCCCAGTCCTGCCCCTTGGAGCTGCCATTCAATGCCCATCCTGGCTTTGTGGAGCAGGTAGATGGTGCCAGGCTAGGGGATGGAGACCTGGCTCTGCCGCCTCTGCCTGGCATTCACTAGGGATGTGGAGCAGGTCCTGGGGCTCAACCTCCAGTGAATAGCAGATATTTGAATGGCCTTGCTATTGCCACAGGCCTCCCAGCTCTGCCTGGGGATTCTCTTGTTCACCTCCCTAACCTGGATGCAGCCCTGGAGGGGAGGGACTCCATCGTCTCCTGCCTACTTGGGAGAAGGGTGGGGACGGCGCTCCCCACAGGGGCCCCCATGCTGGGCTTGAGGGACCACCTCCTGCATCCCAGGCTGGACTCACTACTGGGCAAGGTAGAGCCTGCTCTCTGCTTTTCACAGTCAGACGCTCGTGTGCAGAGAAGCTAAGCTCTTTGTCCCAGGTCACATAGTAGTAACTCCAGGCTTACAGCCCGGTCAGTCTGCCCCCAGAGCCCATGCTGTGCAGCAGGCTCCCAGCGAACACCCCGCAGATTGCAGATGCCCCTCTGCCACCCACCATCCCTCCCCCTGGCTCCAGCCTGGGGCTTTGCCGAGCAGAGAGGGGGTCTAGGGGCCCAAGCCCAGGCCTCCCGCCTTCCCTGGGCAAATGCTGGGGCCACACAGACTGATGGGCTCCCCTCGCCACCAGCAGGCACAGACACTGGGGAGGCTCTCCATGCAGAATCCTGACTAATGACACCTGCTGCAAGCGGTGCCATCTCAGGCCCCTGAGCCAACAGGAAGGCATGAAATCTATGCTTCAGTGGGCCTGGAACATGTCTGAGCCTGTCTGGAGGAAGGACCATCTGCCAGGGGAGAACTGGCCTCCAGGCGGGGGCTCAGCTAAGGCCCCCTGCAGAGACGCTCTGCTCTGCGCCCAGGATGGGAGCTAGGCAGGGGCCAGCCCTTCTTGGGGGTGGGGCCTGTCTTAGTTCATTTGGGCTGCTGTAACAAAATGTATAAACCATGTGGCTTATAAAAAACAGAAATTTATTTCTCATAGTTGTGGAGGCTGGGGAGTCCAAGATCAAGGTACAGGCAGATCCAGTGTCTGGTGAGGGCCCCTTCCCGGCGCACAGACGGCACCTTGTCACTGTGAACTCACCTGGTGGAAGGGGTGAGGGTGTCTCCCTTGATTCTCTTTTATAAGAGCGCTAATCCCATTCCTGAAGGCTCTGTCCCCGTGACCTAATCATTCCCCAAAGTCCCCACCTCCTAATACCATCCCCTTGGGGGTGAAGATTTTGGGGACACAATATTCAGACCATGGCAGGCCCCTCGGTGGGCTGCCTGCTTGTTTCACAGCAGCTGCCCAGGCTGCTTTGCACACACGGATGGGAAAAGGCTCCCAGGTACAGAAGCAAACTGTTTCCCAACACAGACAATAACCTGTTGTGAATATCGACACCAACATGGCCCATCTGGGCACTATGGGGTGGGGACCAGTGTGGGGTCTAGAGGTGCAGGACCATGGCAGGGAGCCACTGCTGAGTAGGAAAGATGGTGGTTTGCACATTTTTAAGGAAAACAGCAACAAAGAGGCTGTCCCTGGCTGTGTGGCTATGTCAAGAGGGGACACAGGCCAGGACCATCATCAGGGTGGGGCTGGGGCTTCTCAACTGAAGCTGTACCCAACATGGTGCCCATGGTGGCCAAGCAGCGTTTTTCTGACATGGGGTCCCTGACTCTTCTCAGAAGTAGTCCAGGACCCCCAGGCAAGGCAGATGGGATCCTGAGGCAGTCGGAAGGGGTGCTGGGAGCAGGTGGGAGCTGGAAGCCACAGCCCATGGGTCCTTCCTTTCCAAGGGCCTCAGCCACCTCCCCTAGGAAGTAGAGATAACCATATGCTGGACTCTGCCCAAAGCAGCCCCTGGGGGAGAAAGGCCTCGGATGCCACACTCCACAATGGGAGCGGGTGGCTTGGGGTAGGAGGGAGCAATGGGGCTGGGTTCGAGTTCTGGCCCTGCCATCATTTCACCCTAAGGCCTGGTATCCTGCTTGGGGAGATGTGGTCAAGGGTGAAGACCCCCTAGCCAGCCCAATGGGTACGTGGCCCCCTCATCCCCTCGGCACCAACAAGGACCTTGGACACCAACTTGGAGGCCACTGTCCAGCAAACCCTGCGTCTGAACCCCTGTCCTGAGCCTCTCCAAGGCTTGGATGGGCCATCCATGCAGTGAGCATGTTAATTTCCTCCTTGAAGCTTGTTGGGCACCCACCCTCACTCTTGGTCCTCCCAGCAGCCAGCCTATGAGGACACTTCCTTAGGTAGCGGTGCCCAAAGACACAACCCAGTGGGACAACTTGCGTAGACTTCCTTAAAACATCCAGAACACAGAAAGTGTGGTGTCAGCAAGGGACTTCTGCCATGAGCAGCAGCAGGAGGGAAGGCAGCCCCTGCCACTTAGGCCCACCTCTGGTGCGGGAGTGGGGAGGGAGGGCTCAGATGCAGAACTGGAGGCAGGTGGGATTGAATTACCCACAGGAGCCTGGGGCTGCGGGCCCCACCACCCCACCTCTCTGCCTCCAAGATTCAATACCACCCCGCTCAGGTTAGCAGCATATTGGATTCCAACGAGTCATATTTTAACACTGCCGAATAGTTGCAGGCGACAGAAAACCTGTTTCTTTCCCATTTTATACATCCAGGAAATTTGTACCACATGCAGCCTGCATGTCATTACACACTTTAAAATGCCACGTTCTCTCTTTTTAGACCCCACAGACCCATCACAAGGCAGATGAAATGCAGGACCAGGGGCAAGGGCCCCTCCTGTGGGGCAGAGGAGCAGCTAAATGCAGGGTGCTCCCTCCTGCACCCCCCGGGGCTCATCCTGGTGGCTGCAGGACCATCTGTTATTTGCCGGGCGGTGAAGGCGCTGGCTCGGGAGGAGCAGGTGCAATCACAGAGGCCAGGCAGGGCGCTGCTGTAGTGGACGTAGGATCCGCAGCCAGACTTCAGCACACGTTGCCAAGCCTCCAGAGCCCCCACTCCCATTGCACTTAGGCTCCAGGTCCCTGAACTTCCTGCCCTGCCCCATTAAAGCACTGAGCCAATCCCGACCCCCTGTGCCTGGCCCAGTCGAGAGCCGCTGGCAATATGCCCTCATCTGCAGACTGTGCCTCTCACTGGGGAGCTGCTCAGAACTTACGGGGAGGGGTTCGAAAGCAGGTTTCCAGGGCTCCAGTTCAATGTGCAGAGCTGCAGCCTCCCAGGGCCCAGGGCAGCTAAGCCCCCAGGCTCTGCCCCACACAGGGACCTCCTTCCCACAGGAGCTAGGTGGCCTTGTCACAGCCTGAGGAAGGTCTCGACTCTGCCCTGGGATGGGGGATCAGTCAGCTCAGCTCCGTCCCTGCTCACAGAAGCTGAGCCACCTTCCCTCATTTGGTTGCCGGCCTGAGGAGCTTTTCCACACATTCATTTTGTGCCGGGTGCTGCGGCAGGTTGGGGAGATGGAGAGGAACATGCAGCCCCATGAAGATGGGGAGGGAGCTCCCTCTTCATTCAACAAACCGGCACTGCGTGCACTCTGCACAGCAGCCTGGGGCTGAGGGCTGAGCTGAGGCACAGCCTTGGCCACAGAGCTGCAGAGGGACAGGTCACCACCAGCCCATCCAGAAAGGCCCTTCGGCTCTGTGCCCTCAGCTCTCCTGGTCCCCTCCAGGCTGGGTCCCAACAGCACGCCATTATTCAGGAGCTACTCCAGGCTGGGTATGCAGACCCAAGGACCCGCGTGGGTACGGGTGCTCAGCAGAGCGGAAACCATCCATGAGAAGGGAAGGACAGCCCCACTGGGAAGCTGAGCCTCTCAGAAACTAACCATGGAAGGGACCCCAGAAGCAGGCAGCTCCTCTCCCCCAGACCTGAGCCCCAGGGACAGGACCTGCTTCTCTGGGGTCCCCATTGAATCCCAGCGCCTAGAAGGGGGCCTGGCACATAATAGATGCTCAGCAAATTCAAGTCACCTATACAGGTGGACTCACAGACGCACCTGACTCTCACCAGGCCCCATCTGCCCCGGCAGTGTGTGCCTGCTGAGGCAGCTTCTCTCTCCAGGGACTGGGACGGGTTGGGTCCCTGTCCCTTGTCTGTGCCTGGGCCACATTTTCTTTTTGTTTGTTTTAATTGAGGTCAAATTCACATAACATAAAATTAACCTTTTAAAAGTAAGCAATTCAGCATCATTAAGTACATTCACGATGTTGTGCAACCGTCACCACCACTATCTAGTTCCAAAACATTTTCTCTACCCTAAAAAGAAATTCCCCGTCCATTAGCGGTGCCCCCGTTCTCCGCCTAACCTCTTCCCCTAGTAACCACCAAGCTGCACCCTGACTCTATGGATTTACCTATTCTGGGTATTTGTATGAGCTGGATCATGTGGTAGGTGGCCTTTGTGTCTGGCTTCTGCAGCTAGTGTAATGTTTCCGAGGCTCATCGTGTCGTAGCCTGTGGCAGTACTTGATCCTTCTGATGGATGAATATTCCGTCGTGTGGATGGCCCACGTGTCTATCCGTTCCTCTGATGACTGACATGCGCTGCCATGGACACGTGTGTGTGTGTGTACCTGTGTGAGTCAGTGTTCGGTTCTTTTGGGTACATACCTAGAAGTGGAATTGCTGGGTCGTATGGTCATTCTATGTTTAACTTTTTAAGGGATGGGCATGTTTTCTCTACAAAGATCAAAAGAGGTTTTGACTAGCCTTCCAGTTGGCCAGTGCTACTGTGCTCTGAGGAAACAGATAGGAAATAAGACCCCATCCCTGACTCCTGGGCAGTCCTGGTCTGGTCTGCTGAGCAGGCAGGCTCCTAGAGAAGAACCTTAGGTGAGTTCATGCTCCTGGCAGCTTCTTTGAGCTGACCCTGGTTCTTGAAACACAAACCATGTCCGTGATGGCCCATGTTCCCTGGACTGGGAGGTTCATGGAGGCAGCTGACCGAGAAAGCACGTGGCTGAGTGAGCCTCTTGGAGGTGACTGTGGGCTTGGGCAGGTCCCACCCAACCCCTACCCATACCTCCCTCTTATCTGCAGAGCCAGGGCTGGGCCTGACGGCTTCCAATGGCCTGTCCAGGTGCCTGTATCTCCATGCTCCTGGGCCCCAAGTCCAGGAACAACTAGCCAGAAAGGAAGCTCTGCCATCAACACTTCTGGGCCTTTCCATAGGGAAGGCAGCCCTTTCAGCATTTTACATATGGATGAACTATTTCTGGGCATTGCACTGGGAACCCAGGCACTGAGGCAAACAGACCTTCCCCCACTGGCCCAAGTCCTAGGGGGCGGCTGGCCCTGCAGGGACACTCCTGGTGGGGTTAGGTGGGGCTGGCACAAAGGTGTCTCGGGTGTGAGGGTCACACTCTGGCCAGCAGGCTGGTCCAGTCAGCCTGCTCTGCTCTCTCCAGAGCTATATCCCCAACAGCGTTTCTGGCTCTTTCCCCCTTTCTATCCACGTTTTAGCAGGCAGGGCTCCCAAGTCCTGGGCAGCTACTGCTCATTTTAAAACAGCCCTGGCTGCTTGAGGAAGCTGGGGAGAGAGGAAGGGTCAGAGGCCATCCTGTCCCCATCTAGCAGGGATGTCGGGAATGTAATGATCTAGAGGTGGACTGGCAGGTGACGTCGTGCCTGGGTCTGGGGAAACTGAGGAGGCTTGTGTTTGCCAAAGAGCCCCTACGTGCCCGTCACTGAAAACATACTGCCATTTCGCCCAGCAAACCTGCACGACTGGGGTCATCTCCATCCCCTTTCTGCTAACGAGGACACTGACATTCAGAGAGACTGAGTCCCTCACCCCCAGTCGTTAGCGCTTCTGCTGCCAAGACATGCAGACGAGTTCCAAACCCAGGTCTGGCTCAGTGCCCATACCTCCCCCAGGACCCCAGCCTCCTGCTGGGGATCAGATGTCCCTGCCTGGTCAGAACGGATGAAGAGGGCCCCGTCCCCCATTCAACTCTCCTCCTGAGGCTGTCACCGGACAGCAGGACTGAGCAGAAGGCCTTGGCCAGCTGGGTCTGAGGGCACAGAGCTCCCTGGGGACATTGCCTCTTCCTGCTACTGTTCCTGCGGGAACCAGAGTTCCTCACGCCCTGCATTTCAGGAAGGAGGTCCAGGATCACAGGCGCACAATCCTTCTTCCTGCTAAACCACCAGGACTGCTCTTGGTAGCAGTTAAGTGTCACTATTATTATTATTATTATCATTATTATTTCCATTCTACAGATGAGAAAATCAAGGCTCAGCAAGACTGAGCGATTCAGCTCAGGTTCCTGCCCCTACTAGGTGCCATCAGAGCCTCCCAGGTCAAGTGTGCTCAGGCGCTTGCAGGCCTCCAGAGCAAGCGTGGTGGGAGCGGGCGGCCACAGTATCTGAAGCACTTCGGTTCCCAGGGAGGAACCGCTCAGCACATCCTAGGACGAGACCTGTTGCTGGTCCCCAAGTCTCTCTTTGGCAGGAGCCACAGCTTGGCATAATTCTGTTCGTGTGCATTTCTGACACCTGCTCCCAGATCAATGGCCAGACCCTGGGGGTGCTTGCTCCCCAGAAGTCTCTGCCCTGCCGGCTCCTCTCTGTTGTAGAGATGTTTTCGTGAACTTGAGAAAAAATCGAGAAAAGGCCGATTCCCTCTGTCCAGCCCATTAATTCTGCATGCTCAGGCCCGAATTAACCTTGGCAAGCCTTGGAGAGGAGAGAGTAATTCTAACCTTAAAAATCTGCTGATTAAAGCTGGTTTCAGGAATTCGACTTCACTTAATGTCCTGGCAGGAAGCCCAGCCTCACATTAACATAGCCACAGACTTGGCCTGGCGTTTCCCTCCACCTTCCTAATAAACAAAACCCCATTGCCTATTTTAAGCAAGAATTCCTTCAGAGACACTGCAGCCTGTGTGTTGAAGGCTACCTGGCCGTGTCACAGTGCCTGGATGGGGCGGGCTGGGGAGGGGAAGTCCAGCAGCCTCTGGAGCAGAGCCGTCATCACAGCCAGGAGTTCTGGGCAGCCGCAGCCCCGCGTCCGCCCGCCTGCAGGAGGAGACAGGCTGATTTCCGAGCAGCACTTCTCCCTCCACGCCATCCTGGATGGCCTCTGGGGCTTGTGGGGGGAAGCGTGGGCTCCCCCTCTACCTCTGTTCCGGAGCAGGAGTGGGGGAGGAGTCAGGAAAAGGACAGTGAAGACTCTGGGCACCAGAGGGCGCAGCCTCCGCCTTCTTAGGAGGCTCAGTGTCACCTTTGGTCATCCCTCGGCTGAAATGCACAAAGTCGGCCTAACAGGCTGTTGGCACCAGACCAGAGCTACTTGTGGGAGTCCATGCGAGAATCCTGGCACGTAACACGGGCGCCTGGTAGAAGATGGAGGGAGGAGCTTCCTACTGGTGGAGGGAGGAAGGATGCGGGGAGGAAGGGAGGAGGGGAGAGTGGAGGAGGAAGGCAGGCCATCTCAGTGTAGCCCATGTTTGAGATCAGCTCCAGCCACTTGGCAGGACTCCAAGGAACAGGTCTCAACAATACGCTTTGATGAGAGAAAGGAAATTTCACTTTATGTATTATTTATGCCCGGCACTTTTAGGAAGTGTTTGAGATAGAAACTGCACAGATACAGTGAAACAGGCTAAAAGAACAAGAACCTACGGGTGGGAGATAGCTGCACAAAAATATACACGTGCACACCGAGGGTGGTTCCTGCTGGTGGCAGAATGGCAGAGCCAAGCTACCTGGCACTCCCAGTGCAGAGAGAGAGAGTGTCCCTCATCCGGGCCCACGGGGGACCATGTGTCAGGACAGATTTCTGAGACACGGAGGACACTGGTCTCCAACGCCTGCTTGGTTGGGCTAGTGCAGGTCGAATGGCCGGGCTGCAAGGTTCCCCCAAAGCTGTTAGACTAGTCTGGGAGTAGCAGGGGTCCACGTGGGCCTAGCTGAGGGTCCCAAGAGGCAGGAAAACCAGCTGAGGGCAGCCAGGTCCCTGGGCTTGACCCCAAGCAGAGAGAGCTGGAGCTGGCGGGAACAGCCCACATGGAGTGAGACCACGAGAGCTGAGTGCCGCTGTGCCCTGCCACCCACCCTCCTGGCCTTGACTTGAGAGTCATGACTCAGATCAACTCCCTCTCTAAATCTAAATTTATCTTATTATCAATTTTTAGCTATTATTCCATTTTATGCCTATTAATTTATTAATCTTGGAACCCCCCAGAAGCAATAAAGCTGAAGCTCCAGGGATTTTATTTATATCTTTAAACATGATTTTTATACCTTTTTATCTAAAAGTTCATTTAATTTTTATTGCCCTCCTCACTCATGTCGTCGTTAGGCCGGCAGCCGTGTTATTTAGACGAGTTTCTCCCACAGATGCTGCGCGTTTCCTGGGGAGGCAGGCGGGGCAGAGGCGCAGGCACCAGCGCAGGGACGGGTTGGGGCCAGTGCTTAGCTGTGACCCTGGGACAGGACCAGCATGTCCCCCAGTCCCTTTCCGGAGGTCTCGCTGTTCCCCTTGACTCTTGCTTCTGCTCGTATTTCCTCTTAGGTCCCCTCCCAGCTCCTGAAAGGGCCTGTACTATAAAGGTGATCTAGAACTTTCTTTGGAGAGGTTGGGGGAGCCTCCTGCTTGAGAACCAGCATCCCACTCTCCATGATCCCCCTTGCAGGATTTCTCACCGCTGCACCTAATCCAGACCCGGGGTGGGGGGGCCCTCCTCCTTCCCCCAGTCCAGAACCTACCTATCCTCCCTCCCTACAGAGTCTCTACCTGGGTGGTCTCCTTGGCTGTCCCTGCTTGCCCAGGGTGCACCCCTTCCTCTGAGGTCTTGCTGATGCAGGTGCCAGGGTCTCTCCTATCTCCAGGGGCCAGAGGCCCATAGGCACTTTCTGCAGGGGCTGGAGTGGAACATGCACGTGTTCCTGGCCTGCCTGGCACTGCCTGGTTCTCCTTTTTCTGTCCCTCGCATGCTTCCTGACCAGGGCGAGGAGGGGATAGAGAGGGGGGCTGTCAGCCTTGCAAACTTTGCTGGCCCCACTGGTTTCTGTCTGCCCCTAAATTTCCTCCACCTTGGAGAACCCAATCTTCACAGCCAGGCTGGGCCACCTGGTCCCATGTGTCCCTCCAGGGTGTACACTAGGCCTTCTGCCCCAGGGAGATGGGGCTGAACACCTGGAGGCTTTGGAGGCTGAGGGACCAGAGTGTTTAGATTCTAGCTCTGACTTGCCCTGTGACCTTGGTCAAGGAAGATCTTGACATCTGAGCTTGACACACGTCAGCTCCTGTGTCTGTAGAGGGAGCCATACTGCCCCTCCTTCAAGGATGGCAGAGAGGTTCCTGGCAGAGCCACCCTTACTATGATGGAAGGGCAGGGCTGGCCAGCATGCCAGGCTGAGGGGTAGCTACTTTCCTGGGGAGCCCTGGAGAATGAATTTTTGGGAGGCTACTCACCCCTGCCCAGAGCAGTCCCACAAGAAAGTGCAGTGCTCAAGGCCTGTAGCCAGGGGAGGCTGTGGTCCCACTGGGGCAGCCTGGTCCTGGGCCATGGCGGGCACCTGCCTGCCTAACCCAAAGGCATTGGGGTTGGAGGAGTCCAGGCCAGTCCCCTCACTGTCTGGTCTCTGTGCCCTGGCGTGGCAGGACCACAGCTCAGCCTGCTTTGGAAGACGCCACTGCCTGTTGTCTTAGGAAAGGGGCCTGACTAGAGCCCTGGTCAATGATGATCTAATATTCCAAATCTCTGCTGTCACTCAGCCCTGGAGGCCGAACCAGACTGCAATCCATTTAGCTCAAACTCATTTTACAGCAATTCACTATTTAACAAGTTCTGAGGCCCGGTGCTTTTGCAGGCAGCATGTGAATTGAATCATTTGGTCTAATCTCAGATTAATACAAACCAAATCCTTCAGTGAGGACAGTCCGGGAGCAGCCCCGGTACTATCTCCCTTTGTCTCCAATGAAGGTGGGCCCTGCGGAAGACTCATTGTCAGCCCACGGTGTGGGCGTCTGGGCCAGGCTCTGAGGGGTGGCTCACTGGACAGGAAGGAGCAAGGGCTTTGGGGCCAGACAAGGCTCGGTTTGAATCCTTCTTTGCTATTCCTAGCTGTGTGAACTTGGACAAACTACTCAGCCTACCTGGGCCTTGGTCTTCCCTGCCGAGGCCCCACGCAGGGCGGTTACGCAGCCTGAGAACGAGGCGGGAGGAGCCCTGCGCCGAGTCTGCTGCTTGTCCACATGCAGGATCTTCCCAAGGCCTCCCCAGGACTGGTTTGGCTTTCAGGGTGCCCTGGGGAGCAGTGGGGCTGCTTGTATCTCCTTGTGCCTTGTTACGGCTACAGCTGGTTTAGGGAGATCTGGAAGGTGCTGGAAGGTTTTCACTACCACCTACTCTTTGAAGAGCCCCTACTTCTTCCTGGGATGTCAAGCAATTGATGAGAAAGGAGCCACATTTTACCCCATTCTGTGAGCCTGGCGGCTCTGTCCGTGGTAGACACTGGCACACTCGAACCCCTGCTCCTGTGGACAGGCTCTCTCTGAAGCCCTGGGAGAACCGCTCAGGTGTCTTGCTGCCCCCGATAGTCCCCAGGGCTGGGCTCACAGCCCAGGTGGGTCAGAGTCCCTCCCTGGTCCCGTTATCCCAAATCTGGAAGAGAGAGACTTTCCTTCCTCATGGGTCACAGCAGGTAAGTCACAGCTGCCATATAATGTCAGCCTCGCTGTAGCGGAAGAGGACCGAAATGAGAGATGGAGAGAGAGGAGGGCAAGGGCAGGCAGAGGTGGTGGGGTCAGAGCCAGAGTTCTAGCCCTGAGCCTGCACTTGGCCCATCAGTTCTCGGAGTGACCCAGAGTCCTTCCTGGAACTCTGCTTCGACACAGAGTGCGGGCCAGTGGAGAAGGGCAGGGCCATAAAATCACAGGCCTTTGCTTCAAACACAGGCCATCTGCCAGCCGCCCATCACAGGTCCCCGGGGGAAGATTCTGCAAAACAGCCCGTGAGTCAAGGGCTCAGTCCCCAGCTTCCTCCTGTGTGCAGGATCCAGATGAGAAAGCGGGGGAGGGGCCACCCCGAGCCTAGGCGGGTCCCTGGTCAGCATTCCTGTCTTGTCCACCTGGCATGGTCTTTTTCACCTGTTGTCTGCCCCGCCAACACAAATGCTGCATCCTCCCAGGTGACTCTGCTGACCTTCAGAATGACAAAGGGCCCCTTCCCTCCCCGGGCTGTGCATGCCCATCGTGGGTCCTTGCGCTCAGCACCGGCGCTGCTTGACCTGGTGTTGTTTGCTGGCTTGGAGGCTGGGGGCGCCTGGGGGACCAGGGATCAAGACAGGCCCAGGGCTGCAGTGAGAACCTGCTCACGTTAGATCTAGTTCCATTCTTCCTGGCACATCTGAGCCAAGGCCCAGCCCAGCGGGGCACCTCTGGGAGGGTGCAGCTGCCTCTCACTCACCACCCCTGCCTGCCATCATCATCCTGCAAGGGCAGGATTAAACTGTTATCTTCCAGGTGGGCTTTCCTTCCCCTTCCATGATTTCTTTTTCTTCTCTCACCTTTAAACCCATGACACATTTTAAAAACTATTCATCTTTGTACTGCGTGCATTGGACACCAGCAAGGGAGATAAACCAAGCACCTAAAAATCTATGTTCACTCTGACTGGCTTGGTGTAAACAATCACCTGCTCAGTGGGAGAGAAGTGAGCCCCGTGGAGCCCTGTGGTGTGGCCACCATAATGAGCCTAACCCAGCTCCCAACTCCCACCATTGGTGGCCTGGCCGCTGGGGCTGGAGCAGGACTGTGTGCTAAGGAGGTGGCAGAGGGACTCCTATAAAGGGAACGTTATGGATGCAGATTTGCTGGTAAACACCCAAGTCTGAGGAGCCAGCACGTATCATCCCTGCATTAGACAAGGTTCTAGAGAGGGGAGGGCTGGGGAGATGAGCGTCTCCCTCGCAGGCACAGAGGCTCTAGGACATACCCACTGATTGATTCAGGCTGGGCGGGTAGAATAAAAAGTGCCAACCTTCAAACGTTCCAGCTCTCCAAGTCCTATTCTCCTAGAGCCCTGACTCCCCCAAATCTGGTCCCCTGGGGTCCTGAGCTCCAAGTCTCTTGGCCAAACATCTCTGAATTGGATCCTAGCTTGTGTTCTCTAGAGGAGATGTGTCCAGTAGAACTTTCTGGGCTGATGGAACGTTCTATGCCGTCCAACATGGTAGCCACTGGCCACATATAGCTGGTGAGCACTTGAAATGTGGCTCGCATGACTGAGGAATGGAAGCTTTAATTTTATTTCATTTTACTTCATTTAAATTTGAACTTGAATGGCCACATGTGGCTAGTGGCCACCAAGTTAGATAATGCAGCTTTAAAGAGACCTGTTAAGCAACACCAGGGATGGATTTTCCAGCCATCCGTGAAATTAGAGGCTGGGCCGACATTTTCCCAAGATGGGATGTCAACAGCAAGCCATTGGGTTTTGGGGGTTCCCTGCCTCCTGTGGGCAGTGGGCCCCATAAAACAGTGTGAAAGGGCCTTCCCCAGAGAGACCACCTCTTGTGAGGACAAGGCTGCAAGAGCGTCTTGCTCTTCCAAGGGAAGAGGGCCTGCGTGCTCATACTCAGGACCAGGAAACAAACATCTTAAACGAAGTACAATCCAAAAGACTTGTTCAACACCTTGTGTGTGTGTTGCACACGCAGTCTGTGGTTTTCCATGTGCCTGGGCCTTGCTCTCCTTTCTTGCCCTGCTTGGATATCTACATTGTGTGAAAATCAAGCAAAGTTTACCAAGTACCTGCTACGTGAAAATCATGGTGGAGAATTTTAAAAAGGACTATACAATTCATACTTTTCCCAATCTGACAGGTGGCCCATATCTGGCCCACCACCCGTTTTTGAATAGCCCATGAAGTAAGAATGTTTTTTACATTTCTTTAATAGTTGAAAAAAATCAAAAGAAGAATAATATGCACGCCATGTGAAAATCACGTAAAATTCAAGTATCTGTGTCATGATAAAGTTTTATTGGGACACAGCCACATCCATCATTGCCCATTATTAGAGGCTGCCTTGGCCCTGCAAGGGCAGAGGTGAACAGTGACCACCAAGGCTGTCTCACTTCAAAGCGTCTCTGTAATCTGGCCCTTGACGGAAAGCCTGCCGGCCCCTGCGATGGTGCAGCCACACTGCAGGGGTGAGAAGGGAATGATGATGACAATGCATGTAACACCCCCTCCCCCGCTGCACCACGGCACCCACTCCCCCTCTGACTGCCAGGCCACCGAGTCGGGAGGGCTCCTGGGGGTAGCTGAGCTGGAGCCAGGTCTGCAGAGGCAGCAGGGGCCGTCCTAGCAAGCGGCGCAGCGTGAGACACAGCCTGGAGGTTGGGGGCACAAGGCATGCCTGGGCCCGTGAGTCAGCCAGAGTGGGGTACTGGGGGACTGCGCCGTGGCCCGCCAGGATCATCAGCCCCATCTGCTCTGCAGGGCACGGTGCCCTAAGCCCGCTGTGCTCAGGCTGCCTTGGGTAGGTTGCCCGGTCCTCTCCTGGCTCTCCCAGGGGCAGCAGGAGGTGGAAGGAAAGGGCTGGAGGGTGTGTGTGCATCAGTGACAGAGACAGAGATAGAGAGAGACAGAGTCAGAGACAGGGAGAGACAAGGAGAGACAGAGAGACAGAGACAGAGGAACAGAGATAGAAAAAGTGAGAGAGGGAATTGGCCGCGTCGGAAGAAGGCACTGAGAGCCGGGCAGGACGGGAAGTGCCCAGTTGTATCCCAACGTCCCACCAATAAAGCGGGGTGCCCCCTTCTTTGGCCCACTGAGGCTGTTGATGTCAAGCCTTGACAGACTGTGTCTGGCCCCCAAACCCCCCACAGCAGCCCAGCTCATTGTGGAGAGATCCATTTGAGGAGCTCCATAGGCTCCTTTTGGGGACGTCGCTTTCTTTGCGCGAAGCATGTCCTTTGAACTGAAGGGAGCTCTTGTTCGCTATTGGTTTCCCCTGTAATTTCATCTTTCTTTTCTATTAAAAAAAAAAAACTTGTATTGCCATATAGGCAATTTTGAGTATCTACAGAAAAATTCTTCTTTGCTCAACTGCCATGTTAAAGGGAAGCTGTCAGGCCTTAATTGCCAAAATATAACTAATTTGAAGGCTGCTTTCATCTGAAAGGTGAAGTTCTCTTGGGTTTCCTATAAGTATCTAGTGGCTCATGCCTGTCATCCTAGCACTCTGGGAGGCCGAGGCAGGAGGTCGCTCGAGACCAGGAGTTGGAGAACAGTCTGAGCAAGAGCGAGACCCCATCTCTACTGAAAATAGAAAAATTAGCCTGGTGGGGTGGTGCACACCTATAATCCCAGCTAGTCAGGAGGCTGAGGCAGGAGATCGTTTGAGCCCAACAGTGTGAGGTTGCAGTCTGCTGTGATGATGCCACTGCACTCTACCCAGGGTGACAGAGTGAGACTGTCTCAAAAAAAAAAAGTCTAGCTGCTGCTTCTTTCTCTTTCTTTGTACACGCATAAACAAGGGAACCCACGCATGCATTCCCACACCCCCCCAAGCGCTTGCACATATAACTCATACACACAAACACGTGGATTTCTCCATGAGACCCGGGATGTGGCTCTCCCTCCATCCACGTCATGGCCCCAGATGTAAAGCTTAATCCAGGGAGCCCCCGGGGACCCCAAGAATCTGATCAAAAGGCGCCAGGAGTTTGTACAACACAAATCGTCACAGACAAACTTGATTGCTTTTTTCATTAATGGGCGAAGGGAATGGATTTGATACGCTGCCTCATGAAATATTGTGCAGTTAATCCCCAGTTGGCTGGGTAATGACATTGTCATGTGGACTGGAATCTGGGGTGAAAGGACTGCAAAGTGGCCATGGTGGCAGGGCAGGGCCGTGGGGCAATGAAAGGGGAGAGGGCTAGGGGCCCACGGGAGGCAGGCCAGTCGCACACACGCCGAGCAGGGCTGGCTGCTCTGTGTGTCGGCAAGTTCATACCTGCTCCGTCTGCCTGAAAAGGCTCTGCGTTACAGAAACCAGCCTGAGTGTGCCACCCGCTCCTGGGCCGGTTGGCCTCCCAGTTGGCTTCCGGCACCGTCCCTACGCTGACGGTGCCCAGGCTGCTGTTTCCGGCCCAGCCCGAGCCCAGATCTCTGCAACTTGTTGCACTCTGTGTGTCTCCACTTGGCTGCCTTAGAGCTCCTCAAAGTCACCAAGTGGAAATCAGCCTTCCCCTCCAGCCTGCTGCAGGGGACCCTGTCCCAGCGAATTGGACCACGATGTACCCACCTGTCTAGCCAGAAAGCTGGGCGTGATCCTTACACCTGGCAAATGTGTTCTTTGCCCTCCCTCCTCGCTGCCACTGCTGCCATCCCAGCCCCAACGTGCCTGCCAGACTCATGGGACTATCTTCTTCAGACGGGTCCTCGTGCCCCTGTCTTCCTCGGCTCCTGTTCCTTGGTCATACTGCTGCCACAGTGAGCTTCCAAAAATGCAAATGTGGTCATGACATCACTTTGCTCCCCACTGCTCCAGGGTAAAGCCAACCTCCTTGCTGTGACCTTTTGTGATCTAATACCCCTGTGCACTTTGCACTCTAATCCATCTACATGTTTTTATAGTTCCTAGCCCACTCTTTGTCCCCCTCCTGTCCTCCTCCATGTGCTTTTCCTGCCACTGGACATACTCTCTCCCCTGGGCCATGCCTGCTCAAGCCTTGGCAGCCTCCTCGGACTCCCCTCTCCCACCTGCTCCAGTGACAGTAACTGACATGGCTGCACATGGATCCAGGGACTGTCCTAAGCATCCCATTGCCACATCAGCTCTCAGCCCTCACAGCCACCTAAAAGAAAGTATTAGGATTGTACCCATTTTACAGCCTGGAAGGACAAGGACCCTCTGAGCTCTAAACCATGTCTCCCACCCCAAGCAAGATCCACCTCTCTGTGAGCCCTTCAGTGTGAGCGGATTACTGTAAGCTTCTTTCCCCACAGGGACAGCAGACCAGCCACTCCACACAAGTCCCCTTTCCTTGAAACTGAAGCTTAACCCTTTAAGCCTAAATGTAGAGCCGTTTTTCAGGGTCGTTTTCTAGTATGTATTAGAAGTCCTTAGCTTTCAGGGAGCCACAAGCAAAAGTTAAATACTGACTGTGCCCTGAGTCCTTCCTTGCACCAGGTTATAGAAATCTGTGTCTTGGGGCTGCCAGGGTGGGAGAATGGGGCCATTTTCTCTCAAAAACTCAAAGGCTCCCTGCTCTCAGGAGCCCCCAGCCCAGGAAGTCGGACAGGTAAATAAACCACAGGGGTGCCCCAGCGTGCTGATCAAGGCAGCGTGAGAAGGAGCGCAACGTCCTCGGGCCTCCCGAGTCTGTGGGGCTCTTGGTGTAGCTTTTTCCTTTCCTCCCCTGGTGCCGTTTGTCACAGGTTGCGCTTGTCAGGGGTCAGCCTCTAGCCACACTCGCCTTCCCTCCCGCCTTCCTGAAATTGCGCTTCTCATCGGAGACCAGAGACGTGGGATCACCATGGTGGCTAGAGGAATATCTGAAAATAGAGCGACTAGGTTCCAAGCGAGGTCCCAAGGGGTTCCTCTGGTTAGAATGCATGAGCCTTGATGTAGAAACAGCGATTTCTCTCTTTAACTCCACTTTGCTTATGGGATTGTTCTGGGCGGTTCAGGGGAGGCCAGGTTGCCAGCGAGAGAGGTGTGGGAATGGTTCCAGGGAAAGCAGGCCTTTGTACTTTCACAGAGGGACGGAGTAGGGGTTTGGCAAATTCTCGCCAACTCCTGAACACGGGGTCCAGGGTGCTGGAGCCCTGAAGACAGACAGGCAGTGAATCGAGCAGGAAATGATGGTGAAAATTAACCATGTTCCTTTCGAGCCCAAGAAAAGGCAGTGGGCGGAGAACGAGACAGGCGAAGAGGGCAGGTGGCTGCAAAGCATAAAGAGGAATAAAGCGAGGGAAAGAGCAGGTGGAGCCTTTGGTTTCAAAGGAGGAGAGAAACATCTCTCTATGAATCCCATCTCCCTCCTTTCAGCTCACTGCCCACGGGTGTGCAAATTCCAAAGGAAAAGAGCTGACTGGAGCCACAGGTGGGTTGCTTGTTCATGGCAACCAAACGCTTGCAGAAATGTCCAGACCCGAGCCTCCTTTGGCAAGGAGGGAGTCATCAAAAAACCAAAACAACAAAAGCAAAACACAGTGTCCTGGAAACCAGAAAAGTCAAGAAAGAATATTGTCTTCTTAATAATAAATACATTTCGTGGGCAAAAATTGCAAGGGAATCGTTTAAATTAATTTCCGCTTTGTTTGCTTGGTTTATACAGGGCTTAAGTCCCAGCTGACAGCAATCCGTAAAAGTTCTAACATATTGAAATCTGATTTTCTTGCAGCCAGAGTCCCATAGTCCAAAATGATTTCTCTTTCAACTCTGCTAATCAGACAGGCAGGGCTAACACAGACTCCTAGTCGAACCAAATTGCACTCAGTCTTTTTGGGGGTGTAAATAATATCCGATGAAAGCTTTAAATGCAGAACTGCTAGCATTCCTCTCTGGAGAGCGGATGTCGGGGCATGGGGCAGGACAGTGGGATTAACATGAGCTAGGAGAGGCAGACAGAGGCCTTTTCCCAGTGGGCGTCCTGAGTGGCTCTGTGGGCTCTTCCTCCCCTCTCTGCCCCACCAAGCTAAGGCAAGTCCAGAGCCAGTGGAAGGCAGATCATTCCAGTCTGGAATTGAAGGCCTCAAAAGAAAAAGTTTTGTCCCTGGCTTTGGTGTGGGCCCCCATCATTGGGTGCCCTGAGACTTCTCTCTCCAAACTGATGGTCCACCCGGGCCGGGCCCCTCCCTCCCACTCAGGCCTCCAGTTGGATTGCAAGAGGGATCTGATCGATTGTTCTCTCACCCACAAGCCTGCCCCACAGCGCAGGGCTCGGTGTGCACAGCAGCGCCCCAGAAGGAAAGCCTCGCAGCCTTCCTTACAAACGTGCGGGCCCTGAGGTCCCCACCCACCCGCGTCTGGGTGAAGGACCCCTTGAGAACCATCCTTCTGATAGTTGAATCCGAACCCACCTTATCCTCTGGCTGTTTTCCAAAACCAAACCCATCTGCAAAAGATGCACATTTAGACTTAAAAATATATATACAAATAAACAAACTGTCATTCAAAATGAACAATCAGGGATGTGCAAAAGGGGTCTCTCAGGCTCTGGAGGGCAATCCTAAGAAGTGTCACCCCCCCCCCACCCCGTCCACCTACCCCACCCTGTCCCCTACCGCTTTGGGCTCATGTCAGCCAGGGCTGCCTGGCCGGGCATGGTGCTCTTCCCTGGCCAGGAAAGGTCGGGAGCGTGTGTGTGTTGGTGTGTTTTGATCAATTCTGTAACCTTCAGTCCTTCCCTGTACACAAAGAGTCTTAACCTAGGCTCTAGGAATGAACTAAAGAGCAACTTCCAGCCCCTAAAATTATAGGCAAATGTACATGTGTGTGCATTTTCCTGCTCCTTGGCTGTCCTGGGCTCTCGGTGCCTCTGTGGCCCCCAGGAGTATAAGGCCCCAGCTGCCATCAGAGTTTGCGCTGGCTGGCATGTCCCCACAGTGCTTCTTAGGTGCTGACCCAGAACCTTAGTCTTGGAGCTGGGGCCAGACACACAGGTGCCTTGGTCCCCGGGCGCTGGCAGCAGCTGTAGCCCCTCTTGCTCCTTCTCTGTTGCGCCGTCTTCCTTCCTTCCTTCCTTCCCTCTTTCCAACTGATTCTCGTTTTTCCTCTCTCCCTAGTGCTTGTACGGCTGCTATGTCCATTCCTCCATCATCCCCACCTTCCACCGGAGGTGCTACTGGCTCCTTCAGGTAGGTGGCTGGGACTGGATTCTTCTTCTGTCACCGGTGCTCGGGAAGGGTGTGCGGAGGGCACCAAGGGGCATGGGGTCCCGCGCGGCTTCGGGCTGAGAGCCCTGGTGAGCTTCCTAGAGAGACTTCAGCTGTGTGTGCTGAGCCCAGCCTGGTGGCTGGTCGGGTGTTGTCAGGTGCCAGGAAGGGGAGATGTCTGGTGGCAGGGGTAGCCCTCCCCCACCCGATGAGAAATAAACGCAGGCGATTCAAGCTTCCAAGGTGCCTCAGTTTCCTTTTGATGAGGATAAGAAAGACAACTGAGCATCCTGCCCCTGACCATGACATGCTGTTGGCGGAAAGCTACAAATTCGTTTTCTCTCGTGGGTTAGTTGCAAGGCACTGAGGGAAATGCTTCCAGGGGCATGCCAGGTGCAGTCGGATTGATAGGCACGGCTGTTGGAAGAGGAGGAACCTCTGGCTGCGGGGGAAGGAGTTTGGTAGTCGATTTGTGAGATCTGCAAATGGTGAGTGCTGGCCATTCCCGCGGCAGCGTGGCCTGGCACCCAGATCTCTGCCCGTGGTGCTTGTGCACAGCAGTGCCGAGCCACGCAGTGGGTCGGAGCGGAGGCCCGCCCAGCGTCTGGCCGACTGGGTGTCATCACCCAGCTGTCTTGCCCAGTGGAAGGTGCTGCCATGTGGGAGGGAAGGTCTGAGGGATCCAGCCAGTCAGGCTGGACTCGGCTCCTTTTCAAAGTGTGTGCTCTGATGTGCAGCTGCTCTTTGTAGAACCAATGCCCTGTGGGCCCGGCACCATCACCCCACGTTCTTCCTACTGCCTCTGCTCAGGCACTGCTGCCTGAGGCCTTTCCCACCAGGCTCCCACAAGTTATCAACCCCCGGGGCTGGGGTGGTTTGAGGATCTCTCTGACCTGGGGGGTGTGGTTGGAGGGGCCCGGCAGATGGGGAAGCAAGCCCCCAACTCCACTGCGTGTGTTCAGGGAGAAAAGAGTTGTACATGGCACGGAGCACAGAGGGGCCGCTGGCCTGGGTGGTGTCTGTCGGCCCAGAGCTGCCTCAGAGTGGAGGCTGAGACAGCCTAGACAAGGCTCTCCAGCCATGGGCTCCACCCAGTCCAGCCCCTGAGCCCTTTCCGTTCTCCCTCAGTTTCCAGAAATAACTGTCTGTGGTTTAGCAAGTTCATTAGTGAATGACGCTTGAGCCTGTCCGGGGACGTGCTGATTTGCAAAGACGCTGCTTCCCTGGCACCTTTCCTTGTTG
This sequence comes from Avahi laniger, assembly GCA_963575035.1. Lineage (NCBI taxonomy): Eukaryota > Metazoa > Chordata > Mammalia > Primates > Indriidae > Avahi > Avahi laniger. The sequence continues at coordinate 73,336 of CAUYSK010078542.1, read as the reverse complement.
TCAGTCTCCTTGGCGCTGTCTCCCTTGGAGGGTGACGTGGTAGCACCTGGTTTTCTACTCGCTCAGACCTGTGTCCTTGTGAAGGGGAGTTTTGACGTGGTCATGGGATGAAACTTTCTTGCTAACAGGGATTGACCCAAAGGCATTTCGCCCTTTGGCAGAGGATTGTCTCTTCCAGCAGATGCAGGAATGCAGCGTGGGGTTCTAGCTTCAGAGCATGTCCCTGAATCCCCACGGTCAAATCTGGCTTCTGGAGAAACACCATTTATCCCAGGCAGCCTGCAGCCCTGTAAACTCCCATCTGGGCCTTCAACTCCCTGGGCCTGGTTTTGACTCTTTTTCTTTTCGGTTTTCACACCCCCCAGTCAGGACACCTCTGTGGCGTGCTCTCTCTCCGGGCCTAGGCTGTCACCCTGCTGCCCCGCACCCAGAAGCTGGCATTCTGCCGGCTGGCGCACCAGCAACCCTGCCACCTGCTCCTGAAGGTGGCCTTCTGCCCGGGCCTATTCTCCTGCACACACCTGTGCCTGCCTCCCCTCGTCCCATCACGTCTTGAGGCTTTTTAATTCCACTGAATTTACTTTCCTAAAATCAGACACCATCGAGCAGCTACAAGATCTGAGCTCATCTCCTCCCAGATTGCACTCGCTCACTCCACGCGCCTCTCAGATTCGGCTGCCCCTGCCTGGTTTCCCGGCCAGGCGAGGAGGAGAAGGATCCTGCCCCTCCACCCCAGCCCTGCCTCCCTCTTGCTCCCTTCCCTGGCCTCTGTGTCCTGGAGACTCACCTGGAGGAGTCATGAGTGTGTGTTTTGTAACCTCCAGCTGGCAGAGAGCTGGAGTCTCCCAAAAGCCTGGCATCCCAGGGACCGGGTTTCTCCCCAGCTGGGCTGGGGCCTCTTTGCTCACCCTGTCCATGCTTGGGGCACGGTCACTCCCTCCCCCTTCTCCATGCGCTCCAGCCTCACTCTTATTTCTCTGATCAGGTAACGATGAGGGGACGCACACAGATGTGGGGGTTTCCTGCTCCCCCCATCTGCGCTGGGCGGGCTACAGGAGGTTACGGAGCTAAGGCCAAAGCAATTAGTGCAACCCACATCCTACTTGGAGCTGGGAGCTAACGCGGCAGCCGGTGCCGCTCAGGGCAATTTGTTCTGGTGCTAATTGCAATACCAGGATAATGACGGCGTGGCCAGGTTTAATTTCTCTGATATTAAATGGGAAAGCAGCCGTGAGATACTGGCTCAGATGGAAATTGGCCCAAGTTTGTCTCTGACACCAATCACCAAGAAACAGGATTGGGTGGGAGCGAAGCTGTCTGGGCAGTGCCCACCATGGGAGCAGAGAAGGGAGATGGCCAGGATGCCAGCCCCGGAGCCAGAGGTCCTCTGAGCGTGACAAGGCACTGGAAAGGGCTGATGGGCTGGCCGTGCAACCCAAGTGCCTCCCCCAGCGACGTCGCCACTCCATGTGGACTCGTGGCCCCATCTAGGACCATCCTCAGGAAGGATCACTGTGGTGATGAGCTAGGCCAAGGAAGGTGCTGGAAGCCCAAGTGCAACAGCCAGTATAGCATGTCCACGCTCACCCCCCAGCCTTCAGCCTGGTCCTAGTGGTGGGGATGCCTCCACTCGGGGTGAGCCGGGCTCTCCACTGGCAGGGATCCCTATGATGCGTAAAACAGCTTAACACAACATCCTTTCTTTTCTTTCTTTTCCTTTCTTCCTTCTTTTTTTTTAATCTTTTTTTAAAATGGAGAATATTATAGCTTCATAAAAAATACCCGAGGCTTTTTGCTCAGTAACCATTTTTATGTTTCATCAGGGTAAAATAGAAGTGGCTGGGAAATAAAGCATTAAGGAACCTGCTCTCTGCGTGGGCCCGTAACGGCGCCATCCGTTACCGAGCGTCCGTGGGGCTCGTGTGCGATGAGGCTGTGCGCAGGGGCGAGAGCCACAGGAGGTGCTGCCAGGCTGGCACCCACACCAAAGGGGGGTGTTTTGACCCAGGCAGTTCGAGGAAGGCAAGCAAGTTGTTGCCTGAGGGACGCTGGCCCCATGCCTGCATCAGAGAGGAGGGAAAGGCGCCCCAGGCCTGCCAGATCCTCTGGGACAGCCCTGCAGACGCGACATCATAAGAGCCAAGCGTTCTGTCCAGCCCTGGTGTCTTTGGTCTTACGAGCACCGTGTGTTAGCCTCAGCCTCGAAGAGTGGCGGACGTGGCCGAAGTCATGTATGGGTAGGCAGGAACAGAGGTCCTCCCTACACGTGCTCACCACTGCACGTGGCTCGGGAAACCACAGCCCTGGCTGTGGGTGGCCACTGAGCGTGATCAGGAGCTCCAAGTCTCACATCTTCTGGTTCCCACAGCTGCCTGGGAGGAAATCAGGCCTGGAGTGAAAGCATCCCAGTGTTTCACAGAAGAAGAAACTGAGGGTCAAGGAGAATAAGGGACCCAAAGGGATATAGGACAGGCAGGGACCTGGCTCAGCCTTTTAAACAGGCCTGGTCCCTGACCTCAAGAGCTTGCAGGTCACAGTGGTCAGGCCCAAGAGGTACATGTGCACAGTGCACAGAGAGGAGAAGAGCTCACAGACCCTGGATGTGCTGATCTCACAGGGACCGGGTTCCGATGCCAAGAGGGACAAGAGGGAGTTTGATAGTCCCTGGCCACAAATCCAGAGTTTCCCCTCCCCTGGCCATCTGCATCCCTGTGAGGTTGGGGTCTGATGCCAGGCCTCTTTATTCTACACCCTTGGCTATCATCCCCAAGCTGACCATGAGCACTCTCCAGAGCACGTGGGCCTTGGCAGGGACACAGAGCCAGCCCACTCCCCTCCAACTCAGGGATGGGAGTGGTTAGGCCCTGCACATTTGGGGCAGACCCCTGCATGGAGCAGCAGGTAAAGGACCCTGTGGCATCAAAGTCATTTCTAACCCTAGCCTAGTATGAGGTACCTACAGCTGGTCAATGTGATGAGTCCAAAGGAGACACAGAACAGGCCAGGGGGTTCAGGGGAGGCTTCCTGGAGGAGGAGGTGAGCCCAAAGTTGAAGGATAGAAGAAACAGAGAGGGGATGTTCTTCCATGGCCTCCTAACACGAGGCAGGCATGGGCCATGGTGCCTATGGGTCAGTGGGGCTTACGAGGCTGCTTGGGCGGGGGTGGGTCCCAGCTGCCATGGGCTCCAGTTCCACACACCTGGCTCAGGGCTATCCTGGAAGAATCCACCAGGACTGGTGCCCTGGGCTGTAGTGCCAGCCAGGTGACATGGAGGAAGCCACTCAGTCTGGAAGATTTCGGTCCAGGGATAATGAAAACCAAGCTCCGTCTTATTAGTCATCTGGAAGGCTTTTCCTTGGGGGGACTTGAGCAGACAACTCGTAAATGGCAAAAGCTTTTTGTAGCCGGGGAAGGGGCAAGTTTGGGAAAGAGCTAGAGGAGGAATGGTGATTTCAGGCAGATGATTCTCGAACTGCCTCCTGGTTCCGGGTTTATTCCAACTAGCAGCTTCCACATCTTTCTCCATTTAATGTCCCTTGAATAACGTGATGAGGAGATAAGGTAGACACTAGGAATTTACGGTGCTATGCAAAAAATTGCTCAATTCCATTAAGATTTCAGGACCCTTGCCAAGGCTGCACGGCAGAGCGGATTGTATTTCCTTCTTAGACATCTTTGCTTGATTGCAATTTACAATGCCAAGGCCACCGCTGTACCTACCTAAAGCCTCCAGAAAATATGTCAATCCCCCCAAAATGGCCATTATCCTGTCAGAGGAAAGTCACTGGGCATTTTCCAGAAGATTCTCTCATCCTGATCCCTTACTTCACCCCTCCTCTGGGGACAGGGGAACATCCAGTTGGTGTTTTCAGAAGGTCCCTTGCAGGAGGGAACCCAGGGGGTCTCCTGTGCTCAGGCCCAGCTGCTTGCAGCCTGCAGTGCGGCCGAAGGCGTTTGTGCTGCCAGAGCCCTCTGGGGAGGGGATGCTCTACTCCCACCTGTGCGTGCAGGTGAGACCCAGGACGTCAGGAAAGCCTTCCTCCTGGCTACCTGCTCGTTGTCACCAGGGCCCACGATTTGAATTCAGCTGCACCTTTATCAGCCACGTGACTCTGGCCACGAATCAACCTCTTTGAATCTTATTTCTTTTTCAGTAAAATAAAATAAAATAAAGTACCTCCTTCCCGAGGTCATTGGGAGGACAAATTAAGCTAAGACACACAAAGGTCATAGTGTCGTGCTTGGCACACAGCAGCCCCCAGGAAGGAGTGGCAGCTGTCACCACCCTTCCAGGAATATTTCTGCTGGCTTTCACTCTAGGGGACTGGGCAGGTGAGTGTAGCAGTGGTGGGGGGAGGTGGTGCCCTGAGAAGGTCCCATCCAGCCCGCCTTTCAAATGGAAAAATGCTAGGTCTACCCGATGCCACTGTGTGAATAGAAACCCCATCTCCTAGTTTGTTCTGTGGTCTTAGGCAGGAATTTGGTGTATGGTTAAGTGAGATGGAAGCTCTGAGTTCTGACCGTTTGTCCCCAGTCCCCCTGGGCACCCTGCCCTGCTGTGACAGGGACCACAATCTATCCTGCCAACTCTCCTCTGCCCCTAGCCCTTGGGGAACTCGACCAGGAGACAGAGGAAGGATGAAGCTGCCGGAGCTGCAGTTCCTTAGAGATGGAAATTATTAATTAGTCTTATTATCCAGAACTTGTCAGTCTCTTAATCCTTCTGTCTGCAGAGGGGTTTATGCCTCCGCAGTGTGTGTTGTCAGCTTGGCTAAGCAATTGCTTTTAATATCAAGGCAGAACAATGGGTGATACAGTTTGGTTACTATCTTATTTATCAAGCCAGCGATTCCCACTCCCCTCCACGCAACATCCCTCAGAGATGAGGGGCGCAAAAGCTGCTTAATTTCCCTTCTAGATGGCTTATAATGTGGGCTTTTGGTAATTATCCTTTTCATGTAATCTTCTGCTGACACTCTGTCCTTAATATCCTAATCTTCTTTGGAAAGGGGGAAACTGTGGTTTCCAAAGCAAAAGACGAAAGTTCGCCTCAAGGAAGCACTATTTTGCTCTGAAGGAAGTCAAAGGGCTAAGAATGAAATTCAGATGCAGTTTGATAGAGTGAAACAGAAGATGCAAGTCTGTGGTGACACCCTCCTTGTGTGGATGGCAGCTTGTCCGGGACTCCAGCTGTGCCCAGCTGGTGACGTTGCTCTACACGGGCATGTTATAGACTCTGGTTCAACAAGGAAGTCCCGTGGCATGGTGCCATCGCTGCGTTTAGCACTGTCATTCTTTCATTTTCCCTCGGGATGCAGGTAGTCTCACGCAAGACACACACCAGGCACTACAGACTCAGGGCGAATGGTTTTAGCGGGACAGGTGTACACAGGGGCACACGGTTGTACACAGGCATCACTGCTCTTCACACCTCGCCCCCCAGTTCTCCTGCTCTCCTCCTGGAGTTAGGATCTGGGGATCCCCAAGGAGACTTCTTGCTGTCCCCACCAACACCCCCAAAAGGGGCAGGACCTCTTGGGGGGCTTTCTGCTTTCCTTTTCCAGACGGGCAGAGTCCCCCTTGGTGTTGGGGAGTATTGGTGGGGCTGTCCCTCCCTCTCCAACTGGCCTCCGGGAGAAGGCAGCCCTGAGCCCAGCTGTGCCCTCCCCAGGCCTCCTTGGCCTGTTGTGGGAGATACCTTGGTGCTGGGGACCCTCCTGCTCAGTGCTGCCCAGCAGCTGTCCTGAGCCGGAAGCCCCTGGACCTGGTACCTCCCACCTTCCCCAGCATCCTGCCTATGTCTTTCTTTGCTGTTCCTGCAATTCTGCCCTCTCCTGACCTTGTCCTTGTCTGCCATCACTAGGGCACCCCATCAGTCCCCATGTCACCAAACACCTCCCTTGGTTTCAGCTTCCCCCCAGCCCGTGTTCCGCCCCCGCCTAGCAGTTCTCGGAAGACGCAAGTGGTGTCCTGGCCCTTGCTCACTTCCTCTGTCCCTCCTCTACCCCTTCAGCTCTCCTTCTCCTCCGGGCCTGGACTTAGCCTTACTCTCAGGGAGGTCCCCAATGACCTCTGCCTTGCTAAACCTCTAGGGGCATATACCCCACCCTGTAACTCCCTGGGTACTCTCCAGCCCTGCCGGCTTCTTCCTGCTCCTCAAGGAGCCCAGCTCTATCCTGCTGCAGGGCCTTTGCATGTGCTCCTTTTGCCTGGAGGCTGACCTGGATCTTCTGTGGTTGATGCTAAGATGCAGGGCTCAGTCCTCACTGAAGCCCGCCTGACACCCCATCTAAAGTTCCCTCACTCTCTGGGAAGCCCTTCTGGCCCCCACCCCACTTGACAACAAGATGTTTAAGATATACAAAAAAGCTGAGAGAATTTTACAAGCACCCATACACTTCCCCCCCAGATTCTACCGTTAACCTTTGATATATTGTTTTATCGCTTCTGTGTCACCTATCCAGCAATCCATCTTATTTATTTTTCCTGCATGTCAAAGTAAGTGGCAGACACAACACACTTGCCCCCAAGTCCTTCGGCATGCAAATCACTCACCTAACTGAAGTTCAATGTTTATGTACAGGTCCTCTTTGCTTTCTAGGTAAAGTGTATGCACAGTGAAACAACTGATTGCATAAATGTTAAATACCAATTGATGAATTGTAATCAATGCACACACTCATCATAACCCAGGTCCACATCAAGACCCTCGCCCTAAAAGTTCTCACTTGCCCCTTCCCAGGCAGTCCCCACCTCCACCTCCAGAGGTTAGCACTGTTCTGATTTTTCCACTATTAATGTTTCCTATTCTAGAGCTTCGTATAAATGGAGTCGTACAGTGTATGCGCTCGGTTGAGGCTTCCTTTGCTCAGCATGGCGTTTGGCCATTGCTTGTGTCGTTGCAACACCACTGTGTTACTCGTGCATTGTCTACCCCCAGCCCCCAGCCTGCAACCCCAACCCCATCCTTCAAAAGTAAGCTCTGTGAGGGTGAGGACTTCATTCGTTGTGTTCATGACTGCATCTCGAGGGCCTAGAACTGTGCCTGGCACGCAGGTGCATGTTGTTGGACATGTGTGAATGGTGTTCACCCCGTCCGGGATGTAGGCTTCCTGAGGGCAGGGCAAGGTCACTACCGCCTGGGCTTCCTCCTGACTCCCCCACAGCTGTGCCGAGGCCCTGGCTGTGCCCCACACGTACAAGACTCAGAACCTGGAAGAGACGTCAGAATGGACGGGTTCTCCCAACTGTGTCCCCTCCTCCTGCCATCCCTCCTGAAGAGGGGAGGGTTTGCTCTTTAGAAATGCAGTTTCAACTGACCTTAGCTCGGGTAGAACTAAGGCATCAGAGAGTCTTTGGAAAGCCCAGGCAGGGTTACCCTGGGGACATGAGGCAGGAGAATTCTCTGTGAGTTTAGCTTGAAGGATTGAGAAGGAATCCAGAGGACAAATGTTTGTTGATCCCAAATTGTTAAAAGATTTCTTAATTTAGAGACCAAGTTCTCAGGAAAACACTGCCAATTCCACAGAAATGAGCTCCCATGGGATCCCACTTTGTCCCCTTCATGCTCTTGGTTTCTCTGCTGGTGAGAGAGTGACTCTGGGGCTCAGGTCCCCAACACAGGTGTTCCAGGATCCCACTGGGGTGGTGTGAACCCTGGGGGCCCAGAGCCCATGCTGGCCATGGGGGGGTACCCCATAGCCCAAGAGGGCTTCAGAGCTCCGAGACAGGAGGCTGAGCCAGCCCCGTGGCAGCTTCGAGGGGCCACCACAGCCAGAGACAGCAGCCTTGGAGCCTGGCTGCAAGGGAGGTGTCTGCAAGGGGACCGTCAACTCTGGGAGCTCTTCGCCCCACACCAAGGAAGGGCAGGGACAAGGGCTGGAGCTCCCTGATGGCAGCTGAGGCCACTGGGAAGAAGCAAGCCTCTCCCCCTTTTGTAAGGAGAACCACAAAATCCATGGGCAGGCGCGGGAGCAGAAGACTGCAGGACTTTCCCTCTCCCTTGGGCCCCGGAGGCCCCATCTTCCTGAGGGAGGTGACAACCAGCATCTTGCTGAGCCCGGGGACAGGGGCCCAGGACTGGGATACAGAACAAAGAGAGACTCACCCCACCCTGGGGAGCGAAACCTCACCTTTCCGCAGTCTCCTGCTGAGTCCAAGGTTTTCTCAGATGCACACGGAGCTGGAGCACGCAGCCCAGGGGCATGGCAGGACCCAGGAGCTGCTCCTGGGGCCAGCTGACTCCTGTCCTTGCCCCTCTAGTGGCCTGAACACAAACACCTCCTGACCCCCTCCTCACTGGTGCAGAGGACCTGCTGTCACTTTTGCTCCCTCCCTGACCCTTGGCTAGGGAGCCCCACCTTGGCTCTGCCTAGGCCTAATCCAGCCCCTCACAGGTAGCAGGTGCCCACTTAGTTGTGGGCCAAAATATTGCAGACCTCAGGTCACTTTGAATCTGACCAAGCAAAAGAGAGAAAAGCCAGGCAACTGCAGGCCATGGGCCGGTGTTCCAGGGCCCTCACCGGCTCGTCCTGGGCCAGACCCCGTGTGGGAGGCAGGTGAATGCCTGGCTCGGGGATGCCCACCTCAGGGCCCACCTTCCCTCGTGAGGGGCTCACCAGGCTTACCAAACTGGCTCTGGTCCCAGGAGGCTGAGCCTCTACCCCAGGGGGACCTGGAAGAACCTCTTTGACACAGCTACAGAGGCCAGGGCCTTGGCAGTCACACTGATCTGGGTTCTAAAACTACATGGAGCTCTGTCACTTTGGGCTAGTTAACTCATAAGCTGGGGCTCAGTTTCCTTGCCCACAGAACGGTGCAGTTGTAAGGATTTGAAGAGATTTTTAAAGCACTCTGCATAGAGTTGGACACAGGCAGGCACTCAACAACGGTGGTTACTATTACCATGACTGTTACATTGTTACAAACCACGTGATCACTAGCAGAGCCACCCACTCCCAGCTGGGCCCCACAGAGCCCCAGTCCTGGGTCCTTCTCTTTCTGATGGCCACCAGAGGCTCACACTCTGCCCCGCCAGGCCTCTGCTTCTGGCATTCATAGCCCAAGACCTTGGCTAAGCCTGGGTCCACATTGACCATGGGACATGCCTGCCCTGTAACTCCAGGAACATCCCTAGAACTGCCCAGACCTGGATCCAGCACCTTCTATTGCCTCCAAAAGGCTGGGATTCAAAATTCTGCCAGTAAACTCCCCCTGGTTGCAATACCCCATCCCCCCCCCTAGTCAATGCCCTCCCTGCATTCTCCGACATCTGAGACTGGACGCCGTGGTCCCTTGTGCACGCATTAGGCAGCTGCAGTCTGCCATATGTCACCTCTGTCTCCATCGCATCCGTCTCTCAAGGTGTGTCAGGGCAGTCACTCCTAGAGCCCCAGGGGGGTGGAGGAAGGAGGCCCCATCCCCACCACCCTCTTGACAGGCGCCACATGTGCCGACAGCCATGTTCCCTGCCACGCTGCCGCTCTCTGCTTCCTGGAAGCAGCTGCCGTTGGGGGCAGCCAGGGGAGGTGAAAGGTCTGGGCATGGCGCCTCTCCAGCCGAGGCCATAGCCTGAAAGTTAAGTAGTACGGGCAGCACTGGGCAGAGAGCCACAGCAGCAGGGGTCCAGCCCCCTTGGGGTTTGGGCCTGGGGAGCCTCTGCCAGTCTCAGCGTCACTGGCAGATCCTCAGTGGCTGGCATCCTGTGGGCTCTGAGCCACTGGGTGGAGTCTGGGGTCCAGAAGAGCTCCCACACTGAGTCTTGGTTACTCCACCCCCGCCAAGCCAGCCCCTCTCAATTGCGGAGGTTTCAGCTTTGTTGGTGGCACCAGCAGGACCTTAGCCCCTTGCGCAGCGTAGGAAAGCTGTCACCCAGGGAGGCCAAATGACTTACCCGGGGCACCTAACGAGCTAGCAGAAGGGATGGGCTTGAACCCTGCCTCCTCACTGCCAGGCTGAGGCTCTTTCTGGGATGCCATTCTACCTAGAGCTTGCGGGCAACGCACCACATGGTTAGCATTCTAGGCTGGCTTCTCAGGCCAGCCCAGCACGCAGCCCAGCCGCCACTATTGGAGTCTGATCAGAGACTGCACACTCACAATGTTGACCCAAGTGGAGCTTAATTAGGTAAAAGATCATTCTGCCAGCAATGGATCGTGCTTTCCCAACTAGGGAAGGATATTCAGGTATAACTGCTGTCTGGGATGACGATTGCCTTTTTCAGAAAGAGACATGCACCTGCCCCTTGGTTAGTGTGGCAGATTGCGGGATGGCAGGTTTTCATGGATGTTGGGATTTCATCCTGTAAGGCAGTGGTGTACTGGTAAATGCCTAACAATCAGCGGGCTCTCCAGGAAAAACAAATTCCTGATTGGCAGTGTTGGCTACTTTCCGTGGTGTAAATACTCCCACTGTAGCTGACTTCAGGCTACCCATGGAATGTGCACTGGCTGGCAGCATTTTAGCAGGCAGCTCTCCTGAGCCAGTGCAAGCCAGCTCTAGCACACGTCCAACCTCACAGGACCTGTGTGGGCCTCTGTACCCCTTGCCCAGGACTAATAATGCTCATTCCCTGGGGAATGAAAGGCAGGGTTTCCCTCTCGAGTCTCCTCTGGGATGAGTGGGACCAGTGAGTAATCTGTCACCGTGGAGATTTCTGAGGCTGAATGGGGCCTGCCTTGGGCATCTGAGACCTGACTCCCAGGGTGGTCTCTGTTCCCCTGTGTCAGTCACTTGACTGTCCTACAGCAGATGCGGGGCTCAGCTCCCTCAGCCCAGTGGCCTAGTCTTAGGCTCACCTTCCTTCCTATGCCTGGGATGACCCAAGGGGACCTTTCATCAGGGTCATGGTGATGCTACTGTTGGTCCCACTTCGATGGTCAGAGTTACAGTCTGGGTGAGCCTAGTCCCTCCTCCCGGGGCTCCACCTCCCCGAGGCAGGATCTGAGGCAAGGCCCTGCCTCCTAAGAGCCCCTGGAGAGAGCTGGCCAGAGGCAGCAGGAGCTTCCACCTGCCCTCCCAGCACACCCAGGCTCTGCCCCTGACTCCTCTGGGTAAGTGGCTTAACCTCTCTGGGCCTCAGTTTGCCCACCTGTACAATGAAGATGGTAGTAGTTCCTGCCTCAAGGGGTTGTTGGGAGAGAAAAAAGCCCTCACACGTGAGGCACTTACCACACTGTGTGGCACATAGTAGGTGTTCAGTAAGTAGAAGCTCTGATAGCAGTGGTTCTTTCCCCACCGGCAGCCAGTCTCTCCCGATCTGCATGTTCTATACTCCTCCTGTCCTGTAGCAAACGCACGAAGGGCCCCCAGCGGTCATCAGCTGCTTTTCCAGAGGGGGCTAAAAAGGCAGCACTTTGGGGTAATAACCTTCGCTCAGGGTCGAGCCTCCCGCAGCTCTGGGGCCATGCTCAGCCCTATCAGAGCTTTAAGGAAAAAGGAAAAGTCAGTGCTACTGACCCTGTCTTTATTTAAAATTTTGATATTTTGTTCATCATGGATTTTTGCATTAACTTTGATTTATAAAACAGCATTTGTCATGAAGGCTGAGTGTCTGGGCGCCACCCACCCCCCAAAATTTTCACCCTAGTTCCAGCTCTGCCTGGACATCCACTGAGGACCGGCCCATGTGCACGAGCGTCCCTAACAGGTGATTTGAGAGGAAACTGCTTCCAGATGCCGGGCGTAGGTAGACCGTAAGACTGGATGGGGACACGGTGTCTTCTCAGGTCCCGCGCAGGGCCTGGCTCACGTAGGAATTCAGTCCTTGACTGGGGAACGGAAACAAAGGACTACAGCAGACAGAGAGCGTCCCAAAGGCTGCACTTTCCATAGCACTCCTGGCTAGCCCCAGCGGGGGGACCCTGGCGGCCCAGCCTGTCCTTTGCCCCTGTGTTGCCTCCCACCTCCCTCCCCGCTCCTGTCGGTGTTCTTCGCCGTTTCAGCCGAGCCTTCTCACTTCGCAGCTCTGCCTCAGCACACCCAGACCCAGCGTGAGGATCTCAGCCATTTACCAGAGCCATGGTCACGTGCTGTCACCTCCCCACACTTCCTCTGAGAGAGATGAAAGCCATGACTGCCTTTGGAACCAGAGCTCTCTCTTTTCTTTCTGCTGAGACCCTTCCCAGCTACTGTCCAGATTTTTTCTGGATGCTGTAATCAGCCCAGGAGCCGCTCAGGTGACCAGAGCCTCTCTAGCCACGGCACCTGGGCGGGAGCCAGAGCCACTACGAGGCTGGACCAAAGTGCGGGCATGTTCTTGATAGGATGGGGGGGCTCACAATGGCCAGGGATGGGTCCGGACCCTGGTCACTGGCACCCCACCCCTCCAAGGAGTCCACGTCATCCCCCACTTCACTCCCTGGGCCTCAGGACCTCAGACACCCAGGGAAGGGGTCGAATCAGGGAGGACAATGTGGCCTATTTCTACACCTTTCTGCCCATGCCATCACTCACACATGCACACACACACACACACATGTGCACACGATATACATATGTACACCTACATGCACATGCATGCATGCATACACATGCATAGACACATACACACATGCACCCATGCAGAACATGTGTCTACACATAATACGCACATATACACCTACACTTGCATACGTTGTACATAAAATATACATACATACACATACACGCATAATATGTATATACACAAACATATACATGTGCATACGTACATGCATGTGTATACACACATGCACATACATCTATACATACACACATGCAAACACACCCATCACAAATAAGATGCATAATACTTGTACATATGTAATGCATATAATATGCACATATAAACACACATGTAACACACATATATACACATGCATGTACACACAGAATACACATGCGGACATGTGTGCACATGCATAATACACAGGTACATGCACACACATCACACATTAGTACACATACATACACATGCACACATCATACATGAGTGCACAAATATATACACACATGCACACACTCTACTACCTCCAGTGCCACGTGGGCTCTGACACCTCTGCAAGGAGGGACACAGAGCCTGTGGGGGGCACGGCCATGCAGGGCCCCGTGTCCAGCTACGAGTGGGAAAGATCAAGCCCAGAGAAATGCCACCTCAAAGGCTAAAGACACCCCACAGAAGGAGCGTTTTCTCTCCGGAGAGTCTGATACACTGTTAGTCCCACTGAGGCCCCGTTGTTCTCGGAAACCAGCTGGGAGGGCACATGTAAGCGGGGGGTCTGCGGGTTCTGGGGGCAGTTACAGCGCGAGCCCTGCTCCTTCTGGCTCCAGACCTGCCCTCGCATAGCCCCTCTGCTGACTTCACATCGTTCCCTGGCTTTTCTGTCCAAGCTGATGGCCCCCTGCCCACTTCCGTGAGGAAGGTGGACACTGGGGCAAACCCGAAGCCCGTGGCCTGCTCCTGCCACCACCTGAATAAGCCAGGCCGGAGGAGCAGGCAAACTACAAAAAGCCGCCACACGCAGGCCTCATGAGTGCAGAAAAATGCTTCTGAAGGGTCAGAAGCACAGCCTGACCTTGCAAAATAAGAGAGAAGGTTAGGTGTTTGAGGAAGACAGCGGAGGCCAGCCGGGAGCTGCCAGGGGAGGCTCCTCGGGGGTGTTCTCTCCGCCCCTAGGACAGGCAGGGCCGCTCCGCTGTCTGCCTCCGGGTCTGCCGCCTCTTCCACTGCACCAGCCACCTTCGCCAGGTGCTGTCACTGGAAGCCCTTCCGTGCCTCCTTTCTGAAGAGGACAGGAGAAGGAAAGAAGCTATCTGAACAGGCTCCCCATGGGGCCTGGCCTAGGCCACTGGCCGTGCAGTCCAGCTTGCGATCGTTTCCCTGAACAGCCCCCTGCTTCATCCTGCCACACACTGCCCCACGCCCTCTCCTGCAGATGCCGTACTGGAAACCAGAAAATGTTTCCCAGGTGAACGTAGGTTCCGTGGTCCACAGTCCACGGAGCTCTCATGTCTGTGTTGAGGCCAGATCGCCCAGAGTGGCAGCTCTTCGTGGCCACCCTCACAGCCTGAAGGCCAGAGAACTTAAGAGTTAGAGGTCATGGTTCCAAATAGGGCCCACTGGCCCATGACCCAGGGTGGGGGCCACCTTGTGGCCCTATAGAACCTCTGTCCCTTTATAGAACTCGCCTAGCAGCGTTGCTGCAGGTACAGCCTGGTGAGGACTGTGTCCAGGTGACTGAGGGACTTTGGGAATGCCTAGGGAGAGGGATTCAATGACACATATGGGCACCTTTCCCCTCCCCTGTGTTAGGCCCAGGTGGACACTGAGGGCTTTTGAACAGGCACAGAAATACCTCTATTCAAAACTTGGGACTTGAGGAATAAAATCGTGCCAATGGGGGAAAGTCCAGCATGTGCTTCAGCCTTCCTAAAGCTCTAGGCTGGGAGTCTTCATTCATTCGTTCGTTCGTTCGTTCACTCATGCAGCGAGCGTGCCAATTACTATTCCGTTCCTCCGATAACAATGCGTCGTGCACCAGCCCGTGTTCTGCCTGCCCACGATGCAGATGTATCGTAATACACGTGTGCCCCCATGGCGTGCACAGGACGCTGGTCTTCCTGTGTTTTGTGTGGTGAGGAGTCATGTCAGGGAGCTGTTGCCTATCTCCTGGGTGTCAGGAGACAGCTGTCCCAAGGGAGAGTGGCTGTCTGTGGTCCGGAAGCCATGTGGTGATTCCTCACCATTTTCCACCATAAATATTTCTCCTTTGTCACCCAGCCGCAAGGCCTTGGGCAGGCTTCTGAATCTCTTGAGACTTGTTTCCCTGGGAGCTTATAAAAATTTCATGAAATCGCCTATGTGACTTCTTGGTACACAGAAAATGCCGGCTTCCTCTGCCCTCTCTGGGCCTCAGTTTCCTCACATGAGAAGAGAAGACTTGGAGCCAGAGTCAACTAAGCTTCCCCGCCCCAGCCCCAGTCTGGCAGTGTAAGGCCACCGCCTTCTCTCCTCCCTCTTCCGCTGCCACCTCCCTCTTCCTCCTTTCATGTGTTTCCAGGCCCTGCCAGGGCCACCAGGGCCACCCTTGCCTGCCTCAACCTGCCTCGGTCCTCCGGGACTCTCCTATATCCATGACCTGCAGGAACAGCCAGGCTTGTTGGCCTCCCTGCACATAGGAGAACCCCTTGGTGGCAGGGTGGGCCCAGCCTGAGAAAGGGGTGGCGATGCCTGCCGTCCCCTGGGCACGCACCTATTGGTTTCTGTGCGCTGTTTCCAGATACTGAAGACTCAGCTGTGTAGGTGGGGCACTCTGGGGTACCTTCCTGAAGAGTTCAAATAAACTCCCAGCCGAGAGGTCTCTCACAGGGCCTTCGTGGGGAAGGAAAGAGCTGTCAGGGCACAGCATGGCTGATTTGAGGCAGCTCTTCAGAAAGAGGCTGTGCGTGGAGAATACGCACGCCAGTTCCCAGTTCCACACGGGGCCGGTGAGGCCTCCCTCTGGGCTCTGGAATCTTGTTCTAAACGTGCTGGAGGAGCTCACTTTTTAGGCATCGGTGCATAGTATTAGGGGTCAGGCGTCATGCCAGGCTCTGGGGACAAGGGTGAGCCAGGCCTTGGGAGCTCATAGTCTGAGTGGGTGGCAGAAATAATGACACATACTCACAAGGGGGCCTGGTGGCCAGTCCAGTCTTTGGAAAGCAAAGAATTGCCCTGAATTTATCCGTTTTGTAAATAGAGAGGTTCACACATCAAGACTGTTTAAAGCACGGCACACCCTGAGGCTGCAGCAGAGGGAGCCCCTCATCCCCCCTCTCCCAGCCTCCATCGCCCCAGGGCCAGAGCCTGGACAAGACGGCAGTTCCACACCAAGGGGCTTTAGCCAGCATGCTGTGACCTAGAAGAGGCTGGGACATGTCCCTGCACACGCCTCTATGTCTGGTCCCCTGAGCAGAGGGGTGGCTGGCTGCGGGCGTCATCAGCTCACTTCTGGCAGCTCAGCAGACGGGGTGACTTTCAGCGGTTGCAGGAGAGCACATGGGTCCCAGTGGAAACGCGCACTTACCTGGATATCAGATCTCACCAGCCTGCTGCTGTGCGTCCATCCTGAAGGCAAAGTACCCCCCGCCGGCCTGTGCCTCGGGAGGCTGCTCTCTGTTCTAGATGTGACCCAGGCATTCTGGCTGACGTTGCAGAGCATGGTGGGAGTGAACACCCCCAAACCCAGAACCGACTGTCCTTGTGGTAAATCCAATGCCCAGCGTCCCCGTTGTGCTTCCTGGTTTCGCATTGCTCTGGGCAATTCTGAGAACTTACTTCCATAAGAGATGCAGTTAGGAACGTGCAGCGGCTGTTTCAGGTATTGATCGATCTTCCCAGAGCACAACAGTTAGCCCTCCGTGAAGTCCAAACTATCGTTACCAACAGTGGTGTCAAAAGCTGCCCCTCCAACAGCGAGTGGCTGGTGTGGCCAAAGGCCCTGGCACAGGCGTGGTGGTTTTCCTGCTGGGGTCTGTGCTGGAAGATCCAGGGGGTTTTCTGACCTGGCTGTGAGGACTAAGCACCCACTTCCTGAATCGGGTATTTGGAGATGTCCTCCTTGGATGCTCAAGGCGGGAGCTGCCGCCCTCTCCTGGGCAGGATGCTCTTCCCGGGGAGACCTTGAGCCTCCAGGCTGAGGACATAACCCCTTCTGGTTTGGGTAGTGAAGGCATTTCTCTTTGTGTTGTGTGTCTCAACCCAATCAAGACTGCGCCGGTCAACTCCAGCTCCGTTCCACCCACTCAGTCTCTGTTCGGTGTCATCTACTTTGAACATTTGTATTGTTTGTTTGTTTGCAAATAACCTAATGAAAATTCCTTTCCCCCCCTTCCAAAACAAAAAAGGAAGCTGTACCACACGTTCCACCTGCACATCTGAACTCCTCCAAGCTTCGTTATAGCGTTATAGTGTTTCAGGCTGCGTAGCGCCCTGAGAGGTCCCTGGTCCCCTCCTCGCCTTTGCTTGAGCTGGTCCACACTTGGCAGCCGGGCAGAGGTGGCCGGCTCCTCTGCCATCTGTCCCGTTCATGAGGCTCCTCAGGGACTTTCTCGGTGGCCCAGGTGAGCTCCCACACTAACCTGGTGCTTCTCCAAACACAAACAATGGGTGGGGTGGGGGGATGCTGTTTCCATCACTTTCTGGAAAAGGCCAAAAATAACTCTGAATCCCCCGTTTGGGTTTAGAGTCGACTGAGGGAAAATGCTTCCGATATGTTCTGTGTGTCCCACCGAATGTTCCATTGTTTAAAATAGGCCGTGGGTGTGCATTGTTTTGGTCATTAGCTAACGAGCTTGGGTGGGGAGGAAGGGAGAGAGCTAAATAATTACAAGCACTTGGGCGATTTTTTTCCTACTGACTAAGGTTAAAATGAATAGTGTTGATCCGTTGCCCAGGCAGTAGGCTTGTTAAAGGAAATGGTATTTAAAATGATTTTTGAGCCAAAGCAATTTGGCTGCTCCAAGGCGTCCTTTATCTTTTGCTTTCAAGAGGATAATAATGTTTAAAAACTAAGTCACTCATAGCATTTCCTGTCGGGAAGCCAGCTCGGTGATGGGCAGCTCTTCCTCTGGGTTTGTTTACTTGTTCCATGATGGAAAATGCAGACTTAATGGGCTCCCTTCTGCGGAGCCTTTGGTGTTCTGGCAAAACAAAGACCCATGCTGTTGTCGAATCTGTGTTCTCGGCTTAGGCCGGCTCACCTGGAAGTTTTGGTCACCACATCGTGCATGTCGGAATGTCGCCTCGCTTGCTTAAAGGTTCTGAACGGGAGGCTCATGGCAACCACCTGGCTCCACGTGGAGTAGGGGAATCTGCCTAGGATGGTTTTCGCACCCATTTGGCTCTGGGGTGCCCTCCCCAAAGAAAACACCACGGCCACCCCAGCTGGAAAGTGCTGAGCAAGTCCTCTTGGGTAGGGGATATTTCCCATCATGCCATGCTGGTAGGGCAGGGGGCACAGGCTCACTTTTTAGAGTGAAAGAGGCAGAAATCACAGCTTCCTTGTACACGGGATGAAGGCAAGACAGCATGGAGCCCGGATGGGGCTGGGCAGGGCCTAGCGGGAGCCCTCTAGAAGCTCAGAAGAGCTGGCCTTGGCTTTACAGGCCTGGACCCTCAGGTCAGGTGGGCGTGATGAGCAAGGTGGCCCACCTCCTGCTCCAGCCAGGCGGCTCAGGAGGCAGCACTGTGGGGTGGACAGAACTTTCCACGACAGTAAAACAGAGATACATCAACTTCTGTGCATCGCTATGAGGACCTGAAAACACACACACACACGCTCACAAGAAAGTGCCAAGCACAATGCCTGGCACACAACAGCCGATCCACACACTCTAGATCCTTCTCCGGTCTTTCTCTTATTCCTCAAAGGCAAAGCCTCCATCCCCCAGGGTGCTGCTGGGGGAGGGCAAGGGAGAGCAGTTTGTCCTTGCAGGGACATTGGCTTCTCTGTGAACCCAGGGCACCTTCTTTGGGGTTCCCTCAAAGCAGTGTGTGTGGTTCCCTGGCCACATGTCTCTCTGGACCACTTCCTGACCCAAGTCTGACCATAGAAATCATGAAGTGCAGGGCTATGAAATGAGGATGTTTGGGGAATTCCATGATCTTGGTGCTCAGCCTGGGGGTCACATGGCACCTATGGGGGGTGGGATGCTGCTGAGGCCTTGTCGACCAGTGGGGACATGTGGCTTCGCTCCTCGTCACCACCTCCTGGGATGTGCAGGCCACATGCTGGCCTCTCTTGCCCATCCTAGGAGGGCTGCGGGAACCCCTGCCGTCCTCGGGCTGAGCGGGGGTAATTTGGGATGGCTGCTGCTCCCCTGATGCATTTTAAACACACTTCCAAACTCTGTTCATTTTGCCTTTGATGGGGAGGTGGCCTTCTGGGTTTTTCTTTCAAGAGATGCAGATTTAATGGACTGTGATTTTTCTCCAGATCTGCTGTTTAAAAAAAAAAAAAAAAGGCTACATTAAAAAAGCAACTCAGAATTTCTTATTTGTTCAGGAGGGAAAAAAATCTGCTTGCTATTCAGGCCCTAGATTTTCCTGAGAGATTAGTATACTTGCCTGCCAAGATGTTAGCTAAAGGAAAACACATTTGCTATAGATCAGAAATATTTATCCTTTCCTGGGCAGGAGATCGGAAGAAGAACCTCATCTGAATGTATAGCACCTGGAAATATGAATGAATTCCATCTCCAGAGCTGCAGGCATCAGCCAGAAGGGGATGGAGGGTTCTGGAAGTGCCTGGGGAGTTGGGTCATGGAGGGGGCACTCCAGGGAAGCTGTCCAGGGGGATATATAGGTCAATGGGCCAGGAGGAGACAGAAGCCTGAGGCTGGGAGGGCAAGCTGACTTTGCCCCAGGGCAGAGGACGTGGCTGTACCCTGCTTCCTGTGCCCTGGGAGTGGGGGCCAAAGACTGGGTGACTCGGGCCAACCCCACTCCTGCTTCCTGGCCAGAGCAAAGGATCCCAAGCCTCCACTGACCTCCATGCTGTCTCCCCTAGATGATGGCCCCCATCTTTGAACACCCTCTCTCCAACTCGTCAGACTCGTGTTCGGTTGCTGCAGAGGAGTAAGAGATGCAAGCCTATCAATAATTAAGCAACCTGATAATTATTTCCACCCAGACGGCAATCCTGCATATTCTTGAGAGACGGGAGATCTGGAGCGTTCCAGGGAGTGAACTACAAACCACTGCTTAGCAATTTTTCTCTTTGGCTTGTTGTTCATCAATTGTGATGACAGTCATCTGGCTCCTGCAGCAGCGTCGGGGTTCTTTGTGGGGAGGAGCAAGCTGGGGACATGGGCGAGGATGGTGACAGGAAGTGATGAATTCCTTATGACGTCAGAGCCTGATAAGGCCATTCCCACAAGCGATTCGCCCTTGCCACCAGCTCACGTCTGAGCTGTGTCCACCCTGCAGGCCGTAGCAGGGCCTGAGGCCTCCTAGCCCCATCAGGCAGAGCCCAAGTCGGGTTGTCAGGGCGCCGGACATCTGTCCTCTCATTCCTAGGACTCAAAGCCTGTTAGTGTCCCAGGGGCAGGAGCAACACTCTAAACACTTTGGCTCCCTCCAGGCAAAGGAGGAGCCACTCTGAAGTGTCCATGGGCCCCGGGCCAGCCGTGGAGTGATGATTCCTTTCCTCAGATTTGGGCGTCCGTCAGGGAGATTTCTGCTAACAAGGGTTTGTTAACCAGGAAGACTGTGCCCTTTAACTTAGAGTTCCCTAGATCTTGTTCGAACAGAAGTACTCCCAGGGCTTCTCAAGGATAAACCAGTCAGGAAAGCCTGCAAATCCTGGGAATTTATAGCAGGGCTGCTTGGTCCCAGTTATCTATTTTGGTCTTGTTCAGAGTGCTTTTGGCTATAATTTAATTTCAGGTAGATGAAAGCTCCTTTCTTCCCCCAAGAACTGGGGAACCACTTCGTTTCTCCCCTCTGGCCCAGGGCCAGAGCTCTGAGCTTCCCCAGGAGTGAGTGGGGAGCAGGCCGTGCAGACCTGGCCGCCTGGGCCTGGGGGGATGGCTCTGAGAACGGCTGTCCTCTCCCCAGCTGCCTTTGCCTGAGGTTGGCCTCACGCAGGCAGCCTGAATAGGCTGGGGGCTTCTTTGTACTTGAAAAGCGTCCACACGTGGGAGGAGGTGCAGGAGCGAGAGGGAGATGTATGAGCCGGTAGTGAGCTCTCCCTGAGATGGGGCTGCGTGCAGGATGCACAAGCTCATGACTCTCCCGGTCTCGTGTGGGCTGCAGACAGGGATTCTGGGCAGGAGTAAGCCCCCAAGAGCATGAGAATGCAGCCAGGGCCAAGACCCACATGCACTCTCTGTGTCCCTGAACCTGTCACAGCCAGTGTGTGCATGTGTGTGTCCACATCCTCATGCAGCAGACAGGGCAGACGTGGGCTCCACTGGCTGCAGCTTTGGCTAGAAACCCTGGTCGCTGGGTGTACCACAGTGCTGAGATGCCACAGCCGCAGCAATGTCTCCCTGGGAATTAATCACAGTGTCTAAGACTGGCCTTGTCTGGCTGGCGTTGGCATAATTAAAAAGTGGGTGCTTCAGAAATAAAGGCAGGGACAGAGAATAGCATCCCCTGCCCCTGTCCTGTTGTCCTCTTGAGAGGAAGGTGCTTGGGAGGTCGTGTCATTCATCCTTCTGCCTCCCAGCAAGCTGTGGTCCAGTCTTTCCTGAGAGCTTGCTGGCCCCAAGCTCAGCCAGGGAGAGGCCCCTGAGGCTCAGCACCACCTCCCAGAGCTGTGGTCACTGCACGGTCAGGAAACTCAGCCTCCATCCTGAGCATCCACAGAAACACGTGCCCTTCTTTGGCCATGCACAGGTGGCACAGGCTGGGGAGAGAGATGTAGAAGCCAAACCAGGCTCTACCCCCAAGGGACCTAGGGCCGGGACAAATAGCCAAGGTCACCATGGCCGCTGTCCTCTCAGTTTCATTGAACATCAAATCTATCTCCCAAGATAAGCAGAAAGAAAAGTGGCTACAGCTTCTCCTGAGGCCACTTGCTGAATGGCTCCCGTCGGGCTGAAGAAGCTGCCAGTGGCCCCACCACACACCAGGGCGATGGAGCCCCGTGAGGCTCTACTCCCCATACCGTCCACCACAGCGGCCCATCATAGACACTGGCTCTCCCTGAGGAGGCCTAAAGCTAGAAACTGGCCGCCTCCCACATGTCAAGAGCTCACCCAGGGACCAAGCCTCCCCATCCTCTGAACCTCTTGCCGTCTGAGCAGGAAGAAAGAATGTGCCCGCTGAGATCACCCCTGGCTCTGCCCCTCACTCATTAGGCAACATTGGACAAGTCACAGCTGTCCAGAGAACGGGGATGACAGCCCTCGGTACTGTCCTTTGCTGTTGGCACATGGTGCAGTATCCACAAACCACCTTTTGGTGGTTCATCTGGCATGTTCTTGGTGTGATTCTAGAGTGGTAATCTTTCACATCACATGTGTGGCACCTTCCATTCTTACCTGTAATACTTTCATGAACATTATCACTTTCATTTTCCATTGCACTGCATCTTAAGGGACTTACCTGGTTGGAGAGACAACCGCACACTCAGAGCCCAGGAGAGAAGTACGATGGTGCCCACCCATGAGGGCAGAAGAATGCACTTTAATGCAGGGGAAACATGGCACAAACAGGAGGTCATTTCACTCCAGAGAATTCTACCAAGTGGGTCAATTCTAATCCTACTCACAGCCCAGGCAGACAGAGGAGACCTGGTTACCAGGAAGGCTGGCCTCGTCAGCTGGGTCCCCTTCAAGACCCTCAGTGCTTTGGGTGGAATCTCTTCTGAACATGTTGGGATGGTCCAGTCCTTCCTGGGGCATCTTCGTGGAAGGCTGGTGTGGGAGTGAGGGAGGAAGGACATGCCTTCCTGCTTCCCAGTGATGACAGCAGGATAGTGGGGATTTGTGAGTACATGGGTGTGTATATGTGTGTATGTGGGAGCGTGCGGGTACATATGTGTATATGAGTGTGTGTGTGTTAGCATGAACATGTGTGTGCCATATGTCTATGAGCCTGTGCATGTGAATGTGTGCGTACTGTGTACACGTGTGTGAGTGTGTGCATGTATGTGAATGTGAATGTATGTGCATGTGTGTGAGCATGACTGCACTGAGCATGTGTGCATATGTATATGAATGTATGCATGTATGTGAATGTGGGTGCATGTGTGCATGACTGTGTGCATTGAATGTGCGTGCATATGTATGTGAGTGCATGTGTGTATGACTGTGCATTGAGTGTGCATGCATATGTATGTGAGTACGTGCGTGTATGTGAATGTGGGTGCATGTGTGTATGACTGCATTGAGTGTACGTGCATATGTGCATGTGTGCATGACTGCATTGAGTGTGAGTGCGTATGTATGTGAGTGTGTGCATGTATGCGAATGTGGGGGGTGGATATGAGGCTGTGTGTGAGCGTGTGTGGTAGTTTAGCATTTAATTCTCCCTTCAAGGCTGATTCCTGCCCAGCCCCTGTGCCATGTGGAGACCCCTCTGTGCAAAACTGAGGCTCCTGTGCCCACCCTGCGCACACTGGCCCCAAGGACGTGGCCCTGCTCCTCTGGGCAGGTGTGTGGGTCTCTGCCCTCCCCCTGCAGCAGCCTCTGCTCAAGGGCCCTCCCTTGTCAGCCACCTTCCTGCTCCTAGCAGCCCAGCTTCAAATGCCCAGGCTCCATGTCAGGGTGTGCACTGGCTCCACCCAAGACAGGGCTGGTGTTTGCTTCCCTTAGCCTTGGGGTCTGCGGGTAGCTTCAGAGAGGAGGGAACAGATACGTTACCTTTGCCCTGTTAAAGCAGCAAGTCGGGTGATGCCTCTGCAGGCCGTAAATACCAGGGCTTCCAACTCACTGGTCAGACCTGACTGGAAAGAGGGGTCCTGGGGGAGACTCTGGGAAGTGCGGCCCAGGCCAAGGGCTGTCCCCGAGGGATTGAGGTGGGATCATCAGGCCCAGGGCTGCCTCCCACAGGCCTTTCGGGAAAGCCGGTTATCACCACCTGTGACAGGTGTCTCAGCTTGTCCCTGATGCCTGTGTGTTTATGGGCCGCTGCTGGGGGTGAGGAAAGGGCCTGAGAGAGAGGACGCCACCGAGTGAGGATTCCAGAGCATTCTTCCGAGACCCTCTGGGGAGGATCTCCCTGGAAAGCCACCCCCGTCCCTGCCCTTCCAGTCAGCAGTAATTTCAGAGCCAGGCATCAGTCTGAGAGAAGTTACCAGAAGGGCAGGAGGCAGACTGTTGTTGAGATGGATTAGACATGTGGGCCGAGTCCTGGCTGGCAGGGCGAAGGCAGGCCCGGGAACAACCGCCGGGTCCCAGGATCCCCAGGCCAGATGTGCCGCCCAGCTGCCGGCCCGTTCCGGCTGCATTTCAGGTTCCATCTCCTAGAGCCCGCCGCAGAGAGAGGGCTCGCCAGAGATGCCTCTCGATGGCCTCGTGCCTGGTGGGGTATAAGTCTCGGTGGGGTGAGGGGACAGGGATGGTTTGTGCAGTAAACCCTGGAGCCTGGTGTGCAGCTCTATTAGCAAATAGAAGTGTTGGGTGCCCAGTTACATTTGAATTTTGAGTAAACAACAATTTTTTATATTTGGGATATACTTATATATACTTATATATATATACTTATATAACTGATTTATTGTCTATGTGAGATTCAAATATAATTGGCACCCTCTATCTTATCTGGCAACCCCTCTGCTCTGGGCTTTTCGCTTTGTGCTTCTTCCTGCTTTTTTGTCCATTTCAGGCGCTCGTACTGACCGAGTCGAGTTTGAGGATTATATGATGGGTGGACACTGCTGGACCCAAATGCCTCAGCTGCCTGCAGCTCCACAGGGGTCCACAGAGGCTGCAGGTCTTCCCTGAGCCCTCAGGGCCTCCAGCTGAGGGCACTTGGGCCCCGGCGTTTGCAGCAAGCCCATGGCTCCAAGTCTGCAGAGCGCCTGGGGGAGCTAAAGGGTCCAGTGTCTCAGCTATTCCCTGGGGAGGCGGCTACAGCAAGGTGGCTGGCAGTTTCTGCTCTCAGGTAGGACATACGGCTCAGCAGTGAGCAGACCGCAGGTTGCCAGGACAGGTCCAAGGTCAACAGAAGCCTTGGGAAGGGGCTGGTTAGAATTCACAGGGTGGTCTCCCCCCACCCTGCCGTCTGGAGGCCGCGTTCTCCACATACCTCCAGCCCCTGGCCAAGGACAAGCCCAAGCCCAGCCTCTGTGCAAAGAAGTGACTTTTCAGAATGTGTGTCCTTTGCTCTAGGAAGGAACATTTGCAGTCAAGTCTGTGCGTGGAATTTTTATTCCTCTAATACAGCCTAGGCAGGATTTAGTACACAAGTTCTCCAGAGGAAATGCATTCAATAAAAATTTGATGGGCTCCGGCAGCTCAGCAGAATCTCCTTACGAATTCCAAGTGTTTGTTTGGTCCCTGGCTGGGGCAGGAGCTCAGCTCCAGTCTGCAAATGGCCTCTTTAGTGAGGGAGCCCTCGGAGGAGGGACCCATGCCCAACTCAGGAAATCGCAGTGAGCCCTCTGCTTCCCTGGGGAGGGACAGGAGTGCTTCTCCAGGGCAAGGTGTGGGGGCTTCTGGCCTTTGACCCCAAGAAGACGCTAAGCCCCAGGGCCCTGGGGCTCAAGGAATCCAGGCCTCATAACGAGCTGAGGGCCCTGGATGGGGACCCGCTGCCTATGAAGACATGAAGTCAGTGAAGGAACAGAAATGAGTTTACTGTGGTTAGTGGGGGAAAGTGTAATAAATTTTCAGTGATTATCCTCTGACATTTCTCTTTGCTCAGCACACAGATAAGAGCTTCCCTTGGAGGGCTGAAGAGAGGCGCAGCCCTGGGTCATGCTGAGCTCAGACGGGTATGGAGGGAAGGCACTCTAGAAGCTCAGCTCCCTCTGAGCGCGGGCCATATCCATTCCCCTCTCTGTTCTCGCCTGTTAGCCGGGGCCTGGCACAGGCGGCGAGGTCAGGGGGCAGCAGGCTGAAGCGGGAGGGATGGCCGAGGGTGGAAGAGCCTGCCAGTTGCCCCTCTGGCTCGTCAGGAAAACCCAGGCGCATCCCCTAGTAGCCCCGGTCTTCATCCTGGTGAAACAGCGCCCGATCATCAGAGAAGTGCTGCGGGCTCTGCTGCTCCTGCACAGGCAGGGCTGGGGACCAAGAGCAAAGGTCCCTGGCGTGGCAGGCTCGCCTGCCCAGGCCTGTGCTTACAGAAGGTGCAGATGGAGCAGGGAGAATGTTCGGCCAAAGGTGTGCTTAGGAAAGGGCTTCCAGGTCACAACGCAGAGAGTGCTGTCCTTGCAGTGAGCAGCGTTGTGTCCCGGAGAAATACAGCCAGCCCAGGTAGAGGCCCATGGAGTTGGCCCAAATCTCTCTTTGGCCTGGTCCCCAGCCAGCCACCTTCACTCCAAGGGGAGGGAAAGGTTGCTGCCCTCACCCTTGGCTTCCAGGAGGAAGATCAGTTCATGGCGAGGCCCAGACCTGAACCTAATCTCAGCTTCAGTGTTTACCAGCTAGACGGGCCCTCAACAAGGAACTCGACCTTCCTTTGCCCACTTACGCATCCATGGCATGCACGTCTCCGTCCCGGGGCAGCGCCAGTGAAGCACTTAGCCAGGGCCTGGAACGTGGCCAGGCTGGGTCATAAGCTGCGGGGTGGTGAGCAAACACTAAAGTCTAGGCCACTTGGAGGCTTTCCCGGGAGCTCAAGAAACCGCCTGGCTCTGTCTTGGCAGTTTCCTGTTTCTGTCTGGGTCCAGCGCAGCTCTCATCTCTCAGGTGTGTAGCCGTCAGAAGGTGGGGAAGCCTGTCAGTGTGCAGCTCTCCCCCACTAACCCACAGTGACACTTGGCCATGCTGGCCACACCTCCCGTCAGAGTTCCCTGCAAGTGTGATCATCCCCCAAACCTTGAGTGGCCTCCACGGCCCCTCACTTGCGTCAAAGGGACAAAATGATGGAGGGTGAAGAAGGGAGGGAGGATGAGCTGGGAGGAGACAGGAGCTGGGGGCCTAGGCAGCAGAAGGACAAGGCAAACTGCCTGACCCCAGAGGGCAGCCAGAGGGGCCTTCTGGGCAGGAGAGGGCCATGACTGCTGTCCCAAGGCCTCTGTGGGTGGCATGTTCTTAGGGTGCTGTGCTGGCAGCTGGCTCCGTGCCCACTCAGCACTGCTGCTGGGTGCCCTCACTGCAGGGAGACAGGTACGGGCTGACTACAGGGCCTGCCCGGCTCTGCTGCCCAGGAGGTCTCAGGTGACACTCAGGACCGTGTGGCCACAGCTCATTCTCTACAGTTTCTCTTGGCCCACAGGAACCGCCAGGTGCAGCTCCTAGGCACCCAGGTGTGGGGACTGCATCCAGCTTGGTCTGAGCATAGAGCTTTGCCTCTCTTTGGCACCAGGGACCCAGCCAGACAGACCCATGTCAGGGAGGGAGGGGACCTACACACACTTCCCAGCCCAGGGAGTGTGGGCCCCTCAGTCCAGCAGCTTCCGATTTCCCTCAGAAACTCCTGGTCACTCTGCCAGCTGACTCCAAGATAAAGACTGGCGCACACAGCACAAGGACACAGGTGCCTCATGGGCACGTGCATAATACTCACCTGGAAACCAAAGGCACACATGTGTGTGCACACCAGCTGGCCAGAGGCAGGAAAGGAAGCCCGGCAAGGGCTCCAGGGTCCTTTGGCTCATGGTCACAGGAGGACGGGCTGCAGCTGCACCACCGCCCACCCTGGCAGCCAGGCAGGGCCCCCTGCTTTCTAAGGGCTGCTGCGAACACTGCGATTGCTGAGCTCCTCTCGGGGCCTGACTAAGGGGTCTCCCAGGATGCAGACACACAGTGCAAAACTGGAACAGTTCTGGGACACTAGGACAGGCAGAGCATACCATCCCCAGCTCACCCTTTTCCACGTCCCTAGAGCTGCCCACTGAAGAAAGCGGTAAGAGGAAAACACGCTTGCCCAGACACTGCCGGGCGTGGAATGGGGCTGTGCAGATAAGCCCGTTGTGGCCACCTGTCCTTGCACTTCTGTGGGCCAGACAGTGCCCTGGGGGCAGGAGGAGGTATCCCTCCCATAGTGGGGGCTGGGCTGGGAGATAGCCCACCTAGAGCCCAAATAAGGCAGCACAGAGGCAGTGACAGACAACCTCGGGACATCCTTGGGTAACAGGGGGGACGCTGCAGCCTACTGAGCAGGGCCTGGTTGTTCTTGGTCAACTCAATCTGGGACGGACCCATCCACCAGGCCCTCACACCGTTCTTGGGGTGGGGCATATGGCTGAACCCAGGCATCCTGCCCCACTGCTTAGGGGCCCCTGGGAGGTAGGAGTGAGCGCTGGCTGAGGGCCCAGCAGGCACACCTTGTGCCCGCACAGCCTTGCCTACCCCCACCCCAAGAAAGCCCTTCTCACCCAACACTCAGACTGGGGGGCTTATGGAGGGTCTGCCACGTGTGGGCTGGCCTCGTGAGACAGCTCCAGGCCTATAGTGGAGGAGCAGGACACATGGCGCTGGTGGGAAGAGATAGCCCAGACCGGGGGGAAGGCAGACAGGGCATCACAGACAGGGAAGCCAAGCTGAGGCCACCAATGGGGACAGGGTGGCTCGCACCCTCATGGCCTCGTTGGTCACACTGGGCTTCAGCATCAGAGTTTGGAGCAGGAACCAGGAATACGATAAACATGCCAGAAACCAAAGAAAATATTCCAAGTGCTGCAAGGGAGAGGGGGCAGGGATAGAGGCCCAGGTTCCCAGAGGAGGGCAGGTGAGCCCACGCCAGTTCATGCCAGCACCCAACAGGTCACACACTCATGCTCACACACTTACACGCTCGCACACACTCACACACCCACTGCCTTTCGAACACACTTACACACTCCCAGGTCTCAAGCTCTCCAGGCTCTGGGCTGGGGGTAGCTCTCCCCACCCAGGCTGCTCTGCTTTTGGGGAACAGTCTCTGCACAGGTGCCTGTAGCCTGCAGGGCGGGGAGGGGCCCACGCCTGGCCCTGGGGTCTATTGGAGTCACTCGCTCCTCCAAGCAGCACTTAGCTTCACTTCCTTTTCCTCTCTCCTCTGGTGCCTGGAAAACCCCAAACATTCCCAGGAGGGCAAACAGGCCCGTTATTACCTCGTGGGCTCAGAACACTGCATCGCAGTAATTGAAAGTGGCTTAACTCAAATTGCATTTTCCGAGGAGCCGTGCAAGACGGGCGTGCCGGAAGGAGGGAGGCAGGGGTGGAGGGAAGCTGCAAACACCAGCCCCCAAACAGGCAAGAGGCAGAGGATCAGTCTCCAAAGGTCTCCCTGGAGCTGCTGGCAACTTTGGGGCCCATAGGCCACATCCAGATAGAAGTAGAATCTTGATCTCAACTCACTAAGGGAATCCAAGCTCTGAGTGGGCAGCACCTGTCACCTGCACCAGCCTCCTAATACTCTGCCCTCACCCCTGGGAAGGGCTTTTGTTGTCTTCCCAGCTGGTCTCACAGTAGCATCTCTGCCTGGCACACAGCAGCTGTCCAACACATGTGTGTTGACTGAATGCTGGTTCCTGCCCCAGGGCCTTTGTGTACCCTGCACCCTCTCTCTGCGATGCCCACTTGTTCCTTCAACACGTCACTACAATACCAGAGAGGCTTGTGGAGCACTCAGCTGTGTTCTGGACCAGGAGCTAAGCCTTTATTTATCTCACAGTCTGCTCAACGCCCTAAAGAGGCAGGAGTGAATGTAGTTGCCACATTGCAGATGGGGATGCTGGAGCCCAGAGCCCCCCGAAGTGGAGCTGGGCTTTGACTGGGGCTGACACTGAGCTCATGCTTCAGGCATGGCAGGGCCGGGCTCTCTGTCCCCCAGACTCTCTGTAGTCCCTGTCATGGCCAGTAAGTGCCAGTGGTGGGGAGGGACCCCTCCACCCCACTCCCACCAGAAGAGGCATTTAAGAGGCTTCTGGCAGCTGGGATGTGGGACTGGTGTGCTTTGAAAAAGTCTCCTTGAAAGTCCTGTTACTTTGATTTACTGCTAGTCATGACGGTTATTTTAGAATTTCTTGTGTCATTAAAGATTGGCACAGGGGGCCTGGATTAAAATGGGTGGGAAATGCTACTTTATTGTACCTGTGCATTTATGAGTGTGACTCCCCTGCTCGACCAGAGCTCCCTGGTCACCTCCGTGTCCCCACACCCAGCACTGAGCCTGGCTCCTGGCAAATGCTTGGAAAATGTTCGTTGACTGGAATTAATAAATGAGCAGGGGAAGGAGGGGAGGCAGGAGAGAAGGATGTGGGGAAGGATTGGAGAGAAGAATGGAGGGAGGTCGGGAAGGTCAGAAGGATGGACAGAGGGACGGACAGGAGAGAGGGAAGGATGGAGGGAAGGGACAGAGGGAGGGCAGGAGCCCCAGAACAGGGGAGAAAGCTGGAAAGACAAGGACGCCCAGCCCGGGCCCTCAAGGAGGAAGGCACCAGCACCCACTTCTGCTGCCAAAATCAACGCAATAGACCCTCCAGGGCCTTTCTCCCCTCAGATTTCTGCAACACTTTCAGCTAATGACAAGGTCTGTGGAGGGCTGCAAACATACGAAAAGTGCCCGTGGCCTGAGCCCAGGCACTAAAGGCTGTGGGCAGGGCAAGCCTGGGCGTCCCTTCCTGGTCTGTTGGGAGCTTCTCCAGCTGCTGCGGGTCCCCCCAGGCGGGAGACTGGCTCCTGCAAGTGAAGCTTTCCCCGGGGAGGCTGAGCAGAGCGAGCGCTTCCCGCCACCGCTTAGTGAGAAGCTGGCGTCTCTGCTCATGAACAGTGGCTTCCTTCACCACTTTCCGCAACTTCAGCGAGAGTGCATGGGAACCTTCTTACAAACGCATGCGTTACATCAAACTGAGCGCCTGGCGCTTTTTCCCTCTCCCACTCTACCCAGTCCTCGTGCTAAAAATACCACTGGAAGATGAACAGAGCGGCTCAGGCCAGATGACAGAGCCACCTGCCTCTGCCAGGACTGGGCAACACTTGGGGGCGGGGCAGGGGGACCAGGATTCAGGACAGAGACCAAACATTGTGACACCGGTTTGATTTCTGAACTGTCGGCCCTGCAGACTTTATAGTCCATGGACGCTTGTGCCATTTTTTCCTTCCCGGTTTACTCTATTTCTGGATTATTGTCTATAAGTTTCAAAATGGCCCAGGATCCCTGAGTGGTTTATAAATTAGAGCCGTATTCTAGGAGCACCCCGCAGTGCTGCAATATTTTAGGTGGTGTCAGAGTTTCCATTAGAAACCCCATTTCTCAGAGGTTTATAACTTGGCCGTAAAAATGTGCCGAAGCCCAATGCTTGGACCATGCCATGCGCGGCTGCTGGGTTCCTTCCAGGTCTGACGTCCAGCAAAGCGAGAGGCTGGGGCAGGGCAGCTCTGCGTCCTGGAACAAGGGATGTGGACATCGGGCCTCGCTCCTGCCAGCCAGGGGAGCCACACGGTCCAAGCAGCTGCCCATAAAGGATTCGAATGAGTCAGGGAGGCCAGGTCGCTTTTTCGCAGGCCAGCGAGCAAGGGGAAAAGCTCCTGCCTCTTGATGAGTCTCCTGGGCCACAAACTCTGACTGTCATTCCTAAGTCATCCTGCAAAAAACACCTGCTCTCAGACCCTACAGGGCCCTTGCTGCAAGCCCTGACCCAGTGACCAGACAGTTACATCACAGACTGCTTTTCACATTAGGAAGAGACTGCAAACTTGGTACCGCAGGACTTGACACAACACCTCCATTTTCACTAAAGTTTGGGAAAGCGGAAGCTTTAAAGTGCAGCAGTTCTTAGGCCTGAGAAGTTCGCTAAAAAACGCCAATGCCCGGGAGTTCCAGTTGCACTGGCCTGGGGTAGAGCCCAGATGGCTGTTTTGCTCAGAGATCCCCTGGTTGGTGTTGGTGGCCCAGCCACCTCCCAGACCCTCTGGTGCTAATGCACCTCGCTGGGCCCCGGGACCTCACCTGTCCCGTGGGAAGAACAGTAGTGCCACATCCTCACTGGTCAGGAGGACCGGGTGCAGCCTTCCCACAGTGACGCGGGGACACAGCTGAAGCTCTGGCCCGCTGCCGAACAGAGCCCAGCCTGGGTGGGAGCCAGGAAAGGGGAGGACTTAACACGAGGGCTTCAGAATCCATCAGCGACACATCAGAAATGAAGTCAAGAATCTTCTCAGTGATCTTTTAAGTTCTTGGGACAAGAATGTATGGCTTACACAAGTGGCCTTTTCCCCCAGCTTCCCAGAAACCACATAAAACAAGATTCCCCATTATGCTTACACGACAAGGGACAGCAGGACCTTTGTCCTCCTGTGGCATGATACCTCTCTGCCTCCCAGGCGTCCTGGGTCACAGACAGGCACTGTAATTTCTCCCTTTATTCAAGGGCTGTGCTCAGGGTCCCCGTGGCTGTGCTTTGCCAGCTTCACTTTGCCCACCTGCCGTCCGAATCCTCATCCCTCTCAGCACTGCCTCTCCCGGAAAGGCTTCGGAAGCTCAGCGTCCCCCCTCTTTAAACTCTCTGCGGATGCCTGGGACACCCATACCACGGCCAGGCCCTCGGCACCCGCGATGGGCTGGGCAGATCAGCTGCTGTGCGTGGCCCTCGTTCCCCGGGCAACCGAACATCCCGCAGGCAGGGACTGCACCTACACGCTTTCCCCCTTAGTAGGATGTCTTCCCTAGTCGGTTTATCAACTTTCAGTTAAACCAGGATAACACAGAGTGGCACTTCAGACTTTGAAATCAGAAAGCCCTGAGTTTAAATCCTGGAGGGACGACTGAGTAGCTCTGTGACTTTGAGCATCCATTTTCTCATTGGCGCTGTGGAGAGAGACGTCCATGTGTTAAGTGTTATGAGAAAAAGAAATAATGAATGTAAACCATTTGGTGTCTTTAAGGAATGAACATAAACATTTGTGGATTGATAATTATCCTTACCACTGTGGCACAAGCTCTATTCAGGGACACTAACCCCAAGGAACCCATTCTGGGGAGCCCAGTGTCCCTGAGAGGCATCTGTGGCTGTTTCTCAGTCGCAAGAAACATCTGGGAACTTTTCCAGCCACTGCAGGTGTCCCGTACCCTGGGGTCAGGCAGAAGGGAAGTCAGCCATCTAGAGTTCTGCAGCTCTGATTGTGTGTCCTGACCTCGGCAGAGACAGTTCCTTACCAGGCTCTTGCTGCCAGACCCTAAAAGGTCAGTGAGGTTTCCTGGACCTTCCCTTTCCCTGGAACCTGGCCAGGTACTTCCCATGCAGAGACTGGACCAGTGGCCCTTCTGGTCGCTGAGGGCTGCTTTGCACAGGAAGTACCCCGTATACTTTCCCCTGGGAATCACAGGGACAAGAACACAAGCCACAGGACATAGTGGTCTTCAGGGAGCCCATTTTGTTGTCTCTGTGTCTTCTGAGCTTCCTGGAGTTTCTGGTCCAGACTTGGGAAGGGTTCTGTTTATCTGGATAGACAGAGCCATGTCCTGGGGCTGCCTGACTCTGCCCCCGGCTGCTACTCAGGGACTCCCTGCCTGGGAGGAGATGAGCACAAGCCATCAATCCACGAGAGTGCTTTTCATTCATTCATTCATTCAAATATGTTTACTGAGCACCTGCTCTGTGCCAGTCACCATTGTGGGTGTCTGGAATATGCCAGAGAACAAAGCAGACAAGGCCTTGCCCTCGAGCAAGAACATGTCTCTGAAGAACAGACATAATAATCACTTATATGCTGTGTAGAAGGTATGGGTGCTCTGGGAAGGAAAGAACAGAGCCAGATAAGGAAGAGAAGGGGCAGGTTGAGGGTGTCCTGGAGGGAGGACAAGATGCACTTTTAAATGGGCAGGGTGGCAGTGACTTAGGTTTGTTGCAACACTAATGCATGACAAACAGCCTCAGAATCTCGGTGCCTGGCAGGAACACATGCTTGTTTCCCCCTCTGGTCATAGGCGCTGCAGTGGCTCTGCCCACCATCCCAACCCCTCTCCACCGGAGGGAGACCGTAGGGTGAAGGTGGAAGGGAGGGACCAAGGAGTGATCCCAAGCTTGAGGTGATGGTGACGTCCAGAGTGGGGCCCTGAGGTGGTAAGAAGGGACTGGGGTCTAGATGGATTCTGAGGCAGAGCTTCTGGGTCTGCCGGCACCTGGGATGTGGGAAAGAAAGAAGCTTCCAGGCTGACTCGGGGTCTTACAGCCAGTGATGGTATCTCTGCAGGGTCAGGAGAGCTACCCTGGACTTTCAAGCTGAGGAAGCCTGTAGACACTTGTAAGCATTTTCTGGGGCCGTGCAAAGCAATGTGAACAGGGAGGCTAAACAACAGAGTTTACTGTCTTGCCACTCTGGGGGCAAAAGTCCAAGTTCAAGGTGCTGCAAGGTTGGTTCCATGCCTCACCCCTAGCTGCTGGTGTTCACTACATCCTTTGTGAATCCTTGTCTTATGGAAGGATCATGTGACAGTCTTCCTGTGTCTAAGTCTGAGTCCCCTTTCCATAAGGACATCAGTTGTAGTTGATCAGGGCCCACCCTACTCCAGTATGACCCCATCTTAACTAACTCTATCAACGGTGGGCCTATTTCCACCTTTTTCCACGTAAGGTGACAATCTGAGGTACTGGGGACTTCAACACATGAATTAGCAGGGACATGGCGGGGACACAGCTCAACCTGTAACAACACACAGGTGAGGAGAGCTCCTCGCCAGAGAGAGGAGGGGCCCCCACACCTGGATGGGATCCCCTGCCTAGGAGCCGCTTCCAGCCCCCCAGGCAAGGGAGGGAGGTGGAGATTCCCTTAGACACCCCCCACCCCAGCCAGCCAGGGTCTCCCGCCCCCAGAGGGAGCTAATCAAAAGCACTTTCCCGAATGCTGGGCAGAACAGCAATGCCCCAGCCAGGGTCTACTGCAGGACCAGGCAGCCTGGAAGGGAAACGTGTGATGGGGGGAGGGTCCTGACTCCCTTGAGCACCTACTGCATGCTGTGGTAGCCTGAAGCGCTGGGAACATGTCAGAGGGCACATTGTGGGGTGGGGAGGGCTGGGGCATGGCCTCCTGGGAAGACCCTTGGAGGATGGGTGAGATCTGTCCCAGGAAGAAAGAGGAGACCCTTTGCATGGAAATAGCTTATTTGGAAAACGCAGACAGACAGAGCTCTATGCCAGGCTACAAGGTAAAGCCCCAGTGGGCAGAGCTGCAAACAGGGAGTGGCGCTTCTGGCCAGCCAGCTGAGGACCTGGTACGGGTGTCCACCCAGAGCTGTGGCCCAGGGCACCCTCTCTGTTAGCTGCAGAGCACAGTGGCCAAGAGGTATGGCTGAGATTCAGACAGTCCCAGAGGGACAACGAGAACACAATGTCTGTTGCCTCCTACTCCGCTGTGAGGACCCAGACTGGCCATGCGGCCTCCCTCCACCTGGGATGATCCCAAGGGGCCCCTTGTTGGCACCGCTCCCAGATAGATTCTGCCTGGCTCTGGCAGTTCATTGCTTTGTGACCTTGGGAGGGTTCCTTGAAGAGGTCAGGAAGAAAGAGGCCACAGGAGCAGCGTCCAAATCTCGGACTGTGGTGCCAAACTGCCTGGTTCTCACCTGGGTGCTGCCACTTTCCAGCTATGCGACTTCGGGTGAGTCTCTTAACTGCCCTGTGCCCTGTGTCCTCATGGGCTTAAATATGTGAGTACTGAGCACAGAGAGCGACGCCTGCCCAAGGGCTCAGTCCATGGTGGTCACGTGGCAGTGGAGGCACAGCTGAGGCATAAACCTGGGCTAGGGTTCCTGCCAGGATGTGGCTGCCTCTTGGCCAGGGTGACTTCTCTCGCATGGCCCATGGGAGCCACCAGTGGGCAAATGGAGAGTCCAGGCTCCAGTGGCTCCCAGGCACCTCCCCCGTCACCCCCTACTGAGGGGCTCCCAAGCCTTACACAGACCTGGTTTCACCTCTTCCAGGATCCGAGGGTCTGCTGAGACCTCCGGCAGGGCTTGTCCCCTTCCTTGTCTTATGGAAGGATCACTCTGACCTCTGTCTTCTTGTTCACGTGACATTCTTCCTGTGTCTAAGTCTCTGAGTCCCCTTTCCATAAGGACACCAGTTGTATTTGATCAGGGCCCACCCTACTCCAGTATGACCCTGTCTTAACTAACTCTATCAATGGTGGGCCTATTTCCACCTTTTTCCACATAAGGTGGATGCTAGACAGGCCCAGAGGGCAACTGGTCAGAGGGACATGGGTCCCAGACAAGGGCAGTTTGCCTGATTTTAGCCTCTGAGTGGGAACAGCCGATGCAGAGGTATTGTGGAGCCTGGTGGCTCGGACCCCAGGGCTCCGGTGCATGTGTCCCTGAGTCTTTGCATCAGCCTTTACCATGCGTCACGTCCTCCCCAGTGGAGCTCCCCAAGCCAGAGAAGGTCTGCTCCGTGTGAGCCTTCCCGGGCCCTTCCCGCCTCCAGCAGCAAAGCTCCTGATGGGCAGGAATGCGTGCTGACTTTGTAAGTCTCTGCCCCTTAACACGGAGACGCAGGCTCCACCACAGAGGGGTTTTGTTTGGAACTTAAAACACTTGCTCAAATTAATGACCAAAAATGTCAGATGTGTCCACAGCTAATTATTCATTAGATGCTTAATTAGTGTGGGATGATCATGACATTTTAATGTTATTAATTTTTATACTGTAATAGGAATTAAATTGTTCTGCTGTCCTGAAGCCTCCTGTTGGAGTCACACTGTGGAATTGGGGGCTGGCAGGAGGCAGGGGCCATGGGGGTGGCCAGTGGCAGCCAGGCAGCTCGCTGGCCAGGGTCCAGGCTGGTGTGGCCTCGCAGAGCCAGCCCTTCGGATGGCCAGGCTGACAGGAGAGCAGCTGAGGAAGGGGCAGAGGTGGAGCAGATGGGTCCCCAAGGGTCCTTCCTGCCCAGCCCCTTCAGGGTCCATGTTCTTCATTCCTTCACCCAGGACAGGAAGAATACCAGGGAACCATCCATAAAATGCCACATGGAAAAGGAGAAGGGACCAAGGCTCTCCCACCCCAAGGGGCCACAGAGGGCCACACAAGTGTCCCAGACCTGCTCCCCACTTAAAGGAGAGGTCGCATATTTTTAGACAAATGGAAGAAAGTTGTGTCTGCCAGTGAAGAGACCATGTGGGGGCCCTTAATGGTCTCTTTGTAAAGTGGCCATAGCTCTAGTATTATTTTCTAATTATAATCCATGTTTAAAAATATAACCATATAAAAATGAGGTAATAGAAATTGCATGAAATCCTACCATCCAGAGATCATAACTCTTAATATTTTAGTGTATAAACTTCCAAGCTCTCTTTAGGCACATACCTATCTTGTCATCTGCTTTTTTTACCAAATAACTTCTCAGGAGCATCTGTTCAGGCCAAAGGATACCGATCTGCGTGATTCTTTTTAGTGGCTACCTTATATCCTGTTCTGCAAATATGCCATAATGTATCTAACCAGTCAGTCTCTGATCATTGCATGTTTGGATTATTCCTAATTTTTCATCATTAATAACCAGAATCTTTCTAATCATCCTTTCTGTGTTGGTCTAGTTATATCCTGGGAATGACTCCTAGAGATGGGATTGCTGGGTCACTGGGTGAATTCTTCCTCATGGGAGAAAAAGCTTGAGTCCACTTCTACCTGCGACCTTGGCCAAATGCTTTCATTTTCCTGAAGCTGTCCCCCACCTATGCTATGGGTATAGTAACCCTGTTCTGAGTAATGTGGGACTACAGGACCTGGCACAGAGCCTGGCATCTAGCAGGTTCTGCTGAATGTTAACTCCTCTTCTGCACAGTCGTTGTGTGCTAATTCCCAGTTTACAAAGCATTTTAGTATATATCATCTCTTTTAATCTTACTATTCCAAAGGGAGGAATAAGTAAAACGCATATGAAGGCTCAAGAAGGGCTTAGGTAAATTCCCGGGTATGTGATTCCAGATGAGCTGGTTGGCAGAGAGGGCACTATCTGGGACTGGTCCTTAAACCTTCAAGGTTAGAGGCACCCTGAGCAACTACCATGTGCTCCGCACACCATGTCTTGGCATCAGCCATTAGACAGAGGATAGGGTATTTATTCGGTCCTAGGGATGTGCTTTCAGATAGGGGAGCCCAAGCAGAGGTTTGAGCCAAGGTCTTGTAAAGAGAAGTCCTGCCATGGAAAGTGATGGTCACCCACGGTGGCCCAGAAGGCCCCTCCTGCACCCAGCTCTGAGAGCCCTGGACTCTGGTCTGCCCTGGGGCCATCTCTGAGATTGAGTCCATTGCTTACTAAGCTCAGGCGGTCACCAGAGCCGTCAGAGACTTGAGAGCCAAAGACTTAGAGAAGCTTCTCCCAGCGGGATTAAAGGGCATTTGCATAGCTAAGTGGTGTCTGGGAAGGGCTGGTGTGAGAAATGGATGTGGCCGGGCTCCCAGAGAAGCAGGCTCTGTTTAGCAAGAGCACGTCAGGGGTGCAGGGTCTCCCAGCGATTCCCAGGGCTGGTTGTGACCATCCTTCTGACGCAGGTTTTAGTAAAAACCTGGTAAAATGAAGCTGGCAGTTGGATTCCCAGACTTCTAGAAGCCCCTTCCAGAGGTGTGGCAGGACCCGAGTTCCTGATGTGGCCCTTCTGCCCTCTCCACGGGCCCCTCCCACCTGGGCCCGACCCTCAGCCCCACCAACTTCACTAGGTGCCTCAATGACAGCCCTAATGCTGGGCTCTCAGCTCTGAGGAAGTGCAGGAGTAGGGGGTCCGTTTAGGTGAAGACCGATTGCAGATCCCCCAAAGTCCCCCCACAGTGCAGCTGCCTGGGGGAGACTCACACATGCCCCCCACTGTAGGAGGCAGCCTGGCAGGCGCGAGCCTGGGCCTCCACCATCACCCTGCACTCAGGAGAGAGGAACCTAGCCCCACCCAGCGCCGGCTCCAGGAGCAGGGCCAGGCTGACCCCGTGCGGGGAGCAGGGCACGTCCTGCAGCTCCGTTCAGTTCACTCTTCCTGAAAAGGAAAGTGTTGGTCACTCGCTGCTTCCCTCTCTAGAAGACAAATGTCATAACTAAAACCCATGAGGAGCCACACACCAGCCTGTGGGTGGAGGAGCCTGGCCAGGACTAGTCTCCCTTCTGAGGTCAAACCTGGGGATACCCCCATGATGCGCCCCAGAAGAAATGGCCTGCGATAGCTGCAGCCTGCCAGCCCCAAGCGCCTGGCGAGGAGGCCCTGGCCAGGAGCAGAGCCCTCCTGGGCAGAGGAAGGTGGTCCCAGGGAGATCTTCCCACCTTCCTGCCCCATCCGCCACCACAGACTCCTGCTCCAGATGAAAGGGAAAAGGAAGAGACAGTGTTAATATGCAGTTAAAGTTGAGATAAAAAACAGATGCTAATTAGAAGTCTGTTCAAGTCATCAGAAGCTTGTTTACCAGGTGAGATGCCAGAGGTGCCCTCATGCTGGCGCGGAGCCCCGTGCTGGTGAGGAGGAGTTTGGGGAGGACCCTCACCCGGCTCCTCGGGGCCTTGGCAGGTGGGCAGGGGCCAGGAGAGGTGGGGGGCAGGGGTGGTCTTTCGCCAGGCCTGGTGAAGGGCAGCTCCTGCTTGTGGCACCTCTGCAGGTGGCTCTCCAGCATGGCTACCCGCCGGGCCCTCTTACAGAGCAAGCTCCGCTCACCTGGAGGCCTTACATGGAGAGGAAGCCTGGAAGCCCCTCCCAGGAGTCCAGGGATCCTTGGAGCTGGAGGTGGGGCTTCTACCAGGTTTTGTGAATCTTCCTTGAATGTTCCTTAGCCAGGGACCCTCCTCGTTCTGATCCTCCCTGAGCCACCTCTGCCATCCCACTGCCTGGGCCAGTGATGCCCAAATCTCGAAATCCAGTCTCGACACTCCCCCACCACCAGCTGCAGACCTGCATGTCCAGCCGCCTACCGGACATGCCCTCCCACGACAGAGAGTGATGCTGTGCTCACCTCTGTCCCGCCTTCCTGTCCTGCCTGCTCCTCCGGGGCTCCCTCTCTCCCTGACAGGTGCCCCCACATCTGGACGACTCAAAGCTCGTCATTCTCCTCCTCCATATTCCCCAGCCTGTCCCTGCCCCTCTCTCTGCACGGCCACTGCCCTCCCCGTCTTTCTCACCTCTGCGCTTGGCTGTTGTCTTCGTCTCCCTGCTGGTCTCCGGGACGTCAGCCATCCTGTCCTAGTTCCCGGGGCACATGCCTTCGGAATGGAGACCTTTCTGGAACACATCACTTCATGTCACTCCCCTACTCAAGAGTCTTCAGAGGTTCTTTGTCCTGTGAGAGAAAAAGCAGCTCCCCAGCAGAGCTCCCTGTCCCCTCCACCTGCCGGCCCCCAACTTATCTCCAGCGCTTTGCTCTTGAATAACCTCTCGGCCTCAGCCCCCTGCCTGCCCAGCCCGTTTCTTCCTCCTCCCCAACCCCGCCTCCTCCTCCTCCTTCAAGAAATGCCTCAAAACCAAAAGAGAGACTGCTCTCCAAGAGAGAGTTCCAGATCCTGGGCTCTGGAACTGCCCCTCCCAGGATCCTGTGGGGTCTGTGGACCACTGCTTCAGAAACACTTGAGAGTTTGTTAAAATGCAGAGTCCTGGGCCCTTCACCTTCCTATGGGATCAGAACGTCCACAGCTGAACCAGGAACGAAACTTCAAATATCTCCCCACTCTGCCGGGCAGGAACCACATCCAGGAACCGCGTCCTGTGCTGTGACTGGCTGCTACCGGGCTATACAGCTCTTTAGGGCGGGGCAATTTCTTGCTGTCTCTGTATCTGAGGGTCTAGCTCAGGCCGTGCGCTTGGTTGTTTTTGACTTATTTGAGAATTAGCTCTCTCAGGTCCTGTGTTAAAGTCTGTACCTGCATTAAAGCATGTGATTTTCAAAAGCCCAGGAGGCAGGCAGTTTTCTCTACTTTACAGATCAGGGAACCGAGGCACTGAGAAGTTAAGCCTAACAGCTAATCGGTGGTGGAGCTGGGTTGGAACCCAAGTGGCTAGTTCCAGACTCTGAGCTCGTAGCCGCTGCTCTGCGGGTTCCCTCCGTTCCTGGGATTTGGGAGGGGCTGTGGGAGTGAGCGGATGCTGGGTGAACGAACACACGCTTTTCTTTAGGAAACACGCTCAGCTCCAGCATCGGGGTCAGGGGTTCTGGGCCACAGCTCCAAAGACAGGGAAGAAGCACTCTCTCCAGATGGCTGTTTCACACAGGAAGGCAGGAAGCAGGCCCCATGCTGGCTGAGGACACCTTGGTCCCTGCCACCCTCCTTCTGTGTGCTCCTCATTCCACCTGAGGACAGTGAGGCCCCGGTGCAGACCCTCAGCCGAATGACAGTCCACTCAAGGGAACTCCCAGCAAAGCCCTGCCCTGTGTCCGAAGGGCGTCTGGCGGGTCTGGTGTCTGTCGGCGCACCTCGAGCAGGTGCAGGCTGACAATGAATGGCCTCTGTGGCCAGGGACTCTCTCTCCTCTATAAAGTTCTGCTACCATGGTCCTGGAGCTGGCAGGGCAAAATCTAATTCCTGGCCACATGGAATAACTTAGGGCTGAGAGTGACTGGATTCGTGGCCAGGTCCTGGGGTGAGGCTGCTCTCGGAAGTGCTGGGTGCAAGCTTCTTGGCAGGAGGTGGGGCCAGCAAGGCACGGCATCAGTTCTGGTCTCACGAGTGTGACAGGACAGACACGGATCCACCACGGAAGGGTCTGGCTGAAAGGAAGTGTCTCTCCTGCAGCGAGGGGAAGCACCCATGATCGGCCCGCATTACTGGGACAGCCACTTCAGGGGAGCAGGAACAGCCCACTGGTCACCCTGCTGGGAGCACTCACTGTTAAGGGTGGCCCCTCCCCTCACAGTCCCAGCTGTCCCACGCTCCCACGTGGAGGACCCAAAGGGTCACTCGGCCTCCTGTGTCTTGCTGCAGAATGGGGGAAGGGATGTTCGTGTCACGTCCCTCCAGTCCAGCAGTGGCCCTGGCACCTCCCCAGCCGTCACTCCCCAGGTATCCACAGTACCTTCCAGAGCATCACGGCCTGTACCCAGACCAGCCTTCCTGAGCACCGCCAGACACTGCAAAACCCGCTCCAGACAGACAGACACACACACCACATTCCCAAAAGTAAGATTTAACTGACCACTACTTAATATTAGTGCCTCCCAGATGCTGGTCTTCAATCCTTCATAGCTTGTGATGAAGCTCTTATCAGTCCTTGGGGAAATGAGGAAAATAAGAAAAATGTGGTGAGCTTTTCATAAGCTAAATGTTCATTTTAAAAGGACTGTCCTTTATTCTGAGACTGTGACCTTCCTTCTTTTATTATACTTAAAATGTCCTTTCTTTTATGGAAGCATGATGATGGGCGATGGGGTGATCATTTTTTAATGACTTACTTGAAAAAATGAAAAGACAACATCCCTGTCAGTTCCCCCATTTTTAATTGAAATTGTTATTGAGATAACTGTAGATTCATATGTAGTTTGTAAGAAATTATATAGAGACCCCGTATACCCTTCACCCAGTCCCCCAATGGTGACATTATGTAAAATGCTAGAATAATATTACAGCCAGAATGTTGACACAATCCACCAGCCTTACTCAGTTTTCCCCAGTTTTACTTGTATTTATTTGCACATGTGTGCACGTGTGTGTTTAGTTCTATACAACTTTATCACATATGTAAGTTTGTGTATCTACCACCACAGTTGAGATATTGGTTGGAAATTCTTCCAAGGTGTTGAATGTGTCCTTGGTTCATGCCTTTGTATCGCCGAGAGTATTCTGTGGTATCAATATGCCACCATTTGTTTAACCATCCACCTGCTCAAGGACACCTGAGTGTTTCCACCTTTGGTCTATAACAAATGAAGCTGCTGTGAGCACTGTGTGCAGGCTTTCACGTGAACATAGTCTTTATTTTTCTGGGATAAACACCTGAGAGTGCGATTTCTGGGTCATGTGGTAATTGCATGTTTAGTTTTACAA
The DNA here is from genome assembly GCA_963575035.1 of Avahi laniger. Taxonomy (NCBI): domain Eukaryota; kingdom Metazoa; phylum Chordata; class Mammalia; order Primates; family Indriidae; genus Avahi; species Avahi laniger. Next base: position 30,859 of record CAUYSK010078542.1, on the reverse strand, counting down.
GAAAGTGCCAACCTGTTTTCCAGAGTGACTGCACCCTCTCACGTTCCCACCCTCAGTGTGTGAGGGATCCAGTTTCTCCACATCCTCACCAGCATTTTTTCTTTGAGCATTCTGATAGGTATACAGTAACGTCTCGTTACGGTTTTAATTTACATTTCTTTAAAGGTAATGATGTTAAACATCTTTTTAGGCGCTGATTTGCCATCTTATGTCATAATTGGCGACATATCTGTATGTGTCTTCTGCCCATTTTGTAACTGAATTGCTTGGCTTTTTACCGTTCAGTTTGAGATTCTTTGTTATATTCTCAATACAAGTCCTGTGTGGATATGTGGTCTGCAGATATTCTGTCCCAGTCTGCATGCAGCTTGTCTTTTTATCCTCTTCCAGTGAGCTTTGGCAAAATAAAAGTGTTTAATTTTGGTTAGGCCCAATTTTCCAACTTTCCCCTTACGGATCATGCTTTCAGCATCAAGTTGCCTAGCTCTAGATCCCAAATGTTTTCTCTTTCATTTTTTCTAAAAGTTTTATAATTTTACATTTAAGCCCATAATCCATTCTTAGTTCATTTTTGTATAAGGCATGAGGTTTAAGCCAAGGTTCCTTCTCCCGCACCACCCGTGGATGTCCAATTGCTCTGGCATCATTTGTTGAAAAGATCAGCCTTCTTCCATTTAATTGATTTCGTACCTTTGTCAAAAATAAGCTGAGCGTGTTGGTGTGGGGCTATTTCTGAGCTCTATCTTCTGTTCCACTGAGCTATGTGTCTATTCCTCCTCCGACGTTATCACACTGTCTTGACTGCTGTAGCTCACAGAAAGCCTCAGTATCAGGCAGAGGGAGGCTTCCTACTTTATTCTTCTTTGCCAAGCTTGTTTTAGCTATTCTCAGGCCTATGCCTTTCCATATAAATTATGGGATACATTTTCTGTGTCTATCAGAAATATTGCTGCAGTTCTTATAGGAATTGCATTAAGCCCATAGATAAATTTGGAGAGCATTGACATCTGCACTACGTTGCGCCTTCCAATCCATGAACAAGGTATGTCTCTTCATTTATTAGGACTCTTTGATTTTCATGCATCAACATTTGTAATTTTCAATGTACAAATCCCGTACATCATGTTTTGTGAAGTGTACACTTAATAATTTCATTTTTCTTTAAGCCATTGTAAATGGTATTGTGTTTTTAATTTCAGTTCCCACACATTCATTATGAGTATATAGAAATGCAATGGATTTCTTTTTGTGTTGATCTTGTATCCTGTAACTTTACTGAACTGACTTATTGGTTCTAGGAGATTTTTGTTTTCTTGTGGATTTCTTTTTTTTTTTTTTGAGACAGAGTCTCACTGTGTTGCCCTGGCTAGAGTGAGTGCCGTGGTGTCAGCCTAGCTCACAGCAACCTCAGACTCCTGGGCTCAAGAGATCCTACTGCCTCAGCCTCCCCAGTAGCTGGGACTACAGGCGTGCGCCACCATGCCTGGCTAATTTTTTTCTATATATATTTTTAGCTGTCCAATTAATTTCTTTCTATTTTTTGGTAGAGACAGGGTCTTGCTCTTGCTCAGGCTGGTCTCGAACTCCTGAGCTCAAACGATCCGCTTGCCTCGGCCTCCCAGAGTGCTAGGATTACAGGCGTGAGCCACCACGCCCGGCGGCCCATGCAGTTTTAATGTAAAACTCCTTGGAGAAGGAATGCCCAGCACCTCCTACTGTTTCCTTCCTCTGTGTCATCCCACGCAGGGAACATGCCACAGCCCCCTTCTCTGCCTCCGCGTCCCCAGCCCTGTCCACCCACAGCTCTCACCAGGGCCTCCCCTGTTCTTCTGTGTCTTGTTGCAGGCCCCAATACCTACGAAGATGCAGCCGCCTACATCCAAGCACAATTTGAAAGCAAAAACCGCTCACCCAACAAAGAAATTTATTGTCACATGACTTGTGCCACAGACACGAATAATATCCAGGTGGTATTCGACGCCGTCACCGACATCATCATTGCCAACAACCTCCGGGGCTGCGGCTTGTACTGACCTCTTGTCCTGTATAGCAACCTATTTGGTAATGATTCCAGCACTCACAGAAAAGCTTGCGTGCACACACACTCACACACACACCCCACTATCAAATGCAAGTTGGTAAATAAACTTTAAAGAGGCATAACAAAACCTTATAATATACATATAAATATATATTTAAAAAATCTTTTTAGTTTGTACTAGAAAGAGCTGCAGACAGAACTGACGGTCCCAGAGCGCATCAAGGTTTTCCTGGGACGGCATGTGAGCACACGCGTGTCGTGATGGGGGCCTGGAGTCCCTCCTTTAAGGACAGCCCCGGGGTTTCACTCTCTGAGCCCCGTTTCTGTGTGAAGGGGGGAGGGCAGAGCGAGGCCCGGCTGTCGCCCAGCTGGTCCGCGGCGTCCCACCCGCTAGGGCTGTCAGTTCTGTCCTGCTCTCGTGCGAAGTCCCAACCCTTTAAGAAACGGCCAACGCCCTAAGCGCCTCCCTACCCTATACTCCAACGACAGAAAAATTTAAGCACTCTTCTCTTTTGGGTGGTGGTGGTTGTTAATGTCAGGAATTGAGAAGAATCATTGCTCCGACCCATCCACTGGCTCCTGAGTTTTCTTTATTCACGTTCACAAGGGAAGAGTCAGAGAAAAGGGACACTTGGTCTGCTTTCTGAAAGCAGCTGAAGGGAGGGGACTCAAGTCCCCTGCAGAGTTGAAGCCAGCCCCTCCAGGGGAGCACGTGGGAAGGAGGGGAGCAAGGGGACAGGCGTGGCCGAGGGGAGGGCTGGACCGTAGATCTGACCGGGGTCAGGGCCCCCGGGCTGAGCTGCTGCCCGCCTTGCCCCGCAGCAGAGCTAGTAAGAATGTCTTAGGGTTTTTTGGTTGGTTGGTTGGTTTTTAAAATCAAAGAAAATGGTCAGACTGGACCCCTTATCTCTCTCTCTACAGACTGCTTCATGGACTCTTTGCTGTTGACGTTGATCTCCTGGTAGCATGACCTTTTGGCCTTTGTAAGACACACAGCCTTTCTGTATCAAGCCCCTGTCTAACCTACGACCCCAGAGTGACTGACGGCTGTGTATTTCTGTAGAATGCTGTAGAATCCAGTTTTAGTTGAGTCTTTACATTTAGAATTTGAAAAGAAAAAACATTTCTCATGTGCTTTGTAGCTTAAAACAAGAAAAGGAAAACTCACCGTTTCATCCATATTTCTTTTCTTTCTTTTTCTTTCAAAATAAAACCTACACACCTGCACCCACGGCCCCCAGCGCACGTGCGGAGGTGCTGGGCCCATCTGCTGCCAGGGGCTCCCGTGTGGTGCGTTGGTCAGGCAGGGCTTTCCAGAAGGCTACAGGCCGCCGCAACCCTGCTGCCTGTCGGCCACCCAGACACCACGGACACCACTAGCGGCGGCAGCTCCCGCTGCCCGCCCAGCCCTAAGCCACGGCAACCACGCTCACTGCAGGTTTGCACAGCAAAAGCACAGCTCTCACTGGCCAGTAGCTGCCAAAAAGAATACAAGAAAACCTATCATAAACGGAAATAGAGCCCTCTAGAAAACAATTTTCCCACCAACCCCTGCTTTCTACAGAGTTCCTTTTTTTTGGTTTGTTTCTGGGTTTTTTTTTTTTTGGTGGTTTTGTTTTTATTTCTGCCCCGATGAGTACTATGTATTTATTACACACCAGATCCGCTTTCATAGTCTGGGAAATGGGGTTGTGGTGTTTTCCTTTGACATCTTAGGTTTCCCGTCTCCCCTCTCGTGTGTGTGTGTCCCCTCCCCACCTTTTCCTTTGTTTCAGTGACCTGTGTTCGCTCTTTCTCATGTGGGGATGTTTGTGCTGCAGATAAAAAGAACAAAAAAAAAAATTTTTAAATACCACAAGATGGAAAAAAAAAAAACCATAAAAAATTTTAAAACCAGATGGAATGTAGTGTTTACATTAAAGCCACAGTTTTCATGATCAGTCCTATGTCATTTCTACTTTGACCAGTATCCAAACCCCAAACCTCTTCACAGTTTCACTTTTCAGACTTAATATTTGCTGAAGAAGACCAGTCACAGCCATTTCAAACAAAGAGGAGGCAAAAAGACAAAACACAAAAAAATAAAAAATAAAAAAAACTTGAAAAAAAAGAGGAAAAAAGAAAAAAAAAAGCCCACGGGTCTTTCTAAGCCTTTCTATTCCCAATCGGTGAGGTTTCTGTGATATCTTACACACTGCCAGTCTACTTCTCTGACTAATGGAAAATTCATGTGTAGCTCAATAAAGAGAATGTTTGTCTGTATTCGAGTCTCTCACCCTCTGCCTTCCAGCCGGTGGTCTTCGAGGTGGGCGTCACTCTGACAGGAAAGGGAAGGAGGGACGTGGCTGGGAGGCTGGTGGGTAAGGAGTCCCCCACACACACAGGCCCTTCGTGTCCCCCTCGGTGCTGCTCCTGGGCCACCAGCTCGGAGCGAGTCTGGGGACAGCTGCCCGCTGCCACTGGGGAGCAAGGGCCAGGGAACAGGCCGCTCCCTGCCTGTGACACCCCACCCCCCACCCCAGCCTCTCTGCACTCTGGGCTGCTGCTGTTTCCAGGGCGGGTGGAGCTGAGAATTAGAAGGGGCACAGTGGAGGGAGGGCAGGTAATCCCAAATCTGCTCATACAGGATCCTGTTTCTTCTGTCCCTGGTGGTTGCACCACAGTGGGAGGATGGGTAGTCCCCAAGAACGAGGCCACATTGCCTGGGCCCTCTGCACCCAAGGGGTCACATCCACTCACTGCAGGCCAAGGACAAGTTTTCCTTCCATTTCACCTCCCCATAGGAGGCCCCGGATGACAGAGGGCCACAGGGGGCACAGGAAGCCCCTGCAAGCCAAACACACAAGGGGTACCTGCAGCCAGGCACTTGGCGGTGTCTGATCCCTGCGTCTCCTCGGCTGGCTGTAGGTCTCGCTGCCTCTCCCCTGGACCGCCAAACTCGCTGCAGTACCGAGCAAATCAGTTGGGACTGGCACCTGGAGGGCACGGCAGCCCACTGAGATCCTTGCGCCATGTCCTCGGCCGCTTATTAGCCAAGCGCAGCGTCGTGCCGCCTTTCGTGAGCCGGGAGAGCCTCCGAGAGGTCAGCTAATTGGACTCCTTTCCATGCCCCCACCAAGTGGGAATTACCAGCTCAGAAAGGCCTCTCCCTGGAAGTTCCAGTGGTCTTCTGCACCTCGTGGGGGTGGAGACTGGGGTTGATGTGGTTCCTACTGCTGCAAATTCCCAACGAGTCCCGGCAGCCCGTGGACCTGCGGCGGCGCCCGTCTGCCAGGGCTTCCCCCAGCGGCCGCACCCCAGCTTGTTCCCCGCAGAGGGGGCACACGGACTCCCACCTCTGCTGATGGAAACGCTCGCAGTCCAGGCCACGACTTGACTTCCTAACACTGGTCTCGGGACACAAACCAAGATCCAGATGCAGGCTGCGGGAAACCAGGACATTTTCTACACAGGGCCTATCTGAATTCCTCTAAACATCAGCCATATTCTAATAGGGCTCTTTCCCAACTTTCGAATGAGATTTGTAGATAAAACCAACAGATGTTTCTTTGCCTTATTTATCTTAAAAGGGAGGAATTCCTTTGGAAAGGATTCAGGGAAAAGACCAATTAAATTAGAACAAGGAGCGTAGGGGGCAGAACCTGTATTGTAATCTTCAAAAAGCTCCACAAGTGGTTCTCATGTGCGGCCAGGGTCAGAGCCGCTTCTAACCTAACAGAAGGCAGGAGGGATGCGAGATGGGGGCTCCAGGTGAGGCCCTGACAAGCTCATCAGCCAGGCCGCAGCTCGCTGGCTCTTACACGCGTGCCCTGCCTCAGCACAGCTCTCAGAGTCCCTGCCCGGAGTGGGGAAAGTCACAGCACAGAGATAAAGGGACATACTGTCTACATACGGCTCAAGGGGGAATCAGGTCCAGGAAGCTGCCTGAGCACCCGGGATTCACATCACCGTGGACCACCATTCTCCATGTACATAAGAGCCTCAAAATAACAAAAATTGAGAACCAAGAGGTCAACGCACAGGACCAAGAAGAAAATGGAGGGAGCAAACAGACTAGTTCCAAAAGAGCCCACGGGGCAAGGGCAACCCAAGCGCCACCCACCAGAGCCCCCGACCACGCCTTGTGCTGCGTTTACACACAGCCGAGACCCCGGCCCAGCAGCAGCTGTGCTACTCCAGCAGGAGCCAAGCGTGACGGCCAGCAGCCTGCCCCTGCCGCCAGCCAGCATGGGGACAGGGTCCTGGGATGGGGAACCCACCCGGCAACTGCCTCTGCCCTCAGCACGTCCTAGGAGCCCCCGGGAAGTGCCAAAAGCCAGGAGACTTCGGTAGCACCTGAATCCTTAACCGTCCAGGTGCAAAATCTACAGGTGCTTTAGGACTTCTCTTCGTGGTCATTTTAAGCTATTGAAGGCATTTCTCCTGCTTTGATCACTACTGTGTTGCTGTATTCCAATGTTCCAGGACCCTCTAAAATTGACTCCAATTTTCTTTTCACACATCTGAAACATAAGAACACGTGGAATTCAGTGTCATCTTTAATTAGTGTGTAATGTGCAAAGTATAACATAATTCACGGAAAGTAAAATAACCTTTCTCTCCCCACTCACCTTGAAAAAAAATGAAATAAATACGAGGGGAAGAAAAATTCATTTCTGCCCTCTCCAAATAAAATGCTGGGAAAAATAAAAGTTCCCAATTCAAAAGGACGAAAAGAACCCTCCAACCAAAATGGTACACACAAAATCGAAGTGGGAGTCAATGTTGGCACCTCTGAAAAATGATGCCTTAGAATTCCAGCTACACACAACACGTTAGAAGAGTTTGCTTTTTTATTTTTTTTTTACAATAAAAACAAACAGCTATGCTCTCAGCAAAACAAATTAAAAAAAAATCACAGAAATTTACTAACAGCGTTTCAAAGTAAGGCTTTTGAAAGATTTATTGAAATAAATTATCTCTGCCTAAATATTCACCTATCACCCTTTTTCAATTACTTTTCAACATTCTAAAAACTTTCAGTTATGTAAAATACATTTGACTTTGCCAATAATTTTGGATAATACTGGATATTTCCCAAAAAGACTATCATAAAACTATGCTTCCAAACATTAAAAAAACTTAACCCAATGGGATGTAAAACTGAACTATGGAACCTATGATTGCGTGTTTCAAACCCTTAAAGTTAAACGTGTGAAGAACTTGAAAAGATCTGGGACCTGGGTCAGCTCTGAGGCATGTGGATTCGACATCTCACCTTTCTCTATTGAACCAACAGGAACAAAGGAAGAAAAGGAAGGGCTCCAGAGAAGAAAGATACCAAAGTTATCTTTTATTTCTTCAATACAGCCCTCCAGAATTTGCTCTCCCATCTTGCGAGGCCCCCACATCTCCAACAACCAAACCCACAGGCTTCGGCATTGCCTAATTTACCTGACCCAGGAATTTGAACCATAAACCAAAGCTTGCTGCTTAACCCTTCCCGTGTGCAGAGGGGGCGAGGAGAGGCAGAGAGGAGACGAGAGACACACAAGTGTCCTCGTGAGACGCAAGAGCACCAGAGTTAACGGAAATAAAGCCGGCTTTGGATCGGGGGCTCAGAGTCAGTCCCGGATGTAATGGGACGGGGGTCACCTCGGCACACTCTGCAGCCCCGGGCTTTCCCCTCCTCTGCCCCAGGTATCAAACCAAGAGTTCTTTTTCCAAGATACCCTGCCAGCTCGAGGGTCCCAGAGCCTGTGGGTCTGGCCTCTGGCGCGTTCTGCTTGCTTCCTCCACGAGGACAGCAGCGTGACAGCAGATGTGGCCCCACGCACGGAGCCGGGCTCACGCTGCGCATCTCCTCACCGCTGTGAACACATCTTCCCCAACACGCGCTCTTCCTGCCAGATGTGGCACTCCGGACACCAGCCTCTGCTGGCACTTACGCATAAAGCTGTGATCGGAGCTGCCCGCTGCAGGCAGGTGGTCGCCCACTTCCTCCTGATCGCCCCCCACCCCCGAGAAGTCCAGTCGATGCCAGAAGAGATCATGCCTAGAGTTAATGTGCAGTGTTCTAAGGGGAAGAGAAATGTCACATAGAAAGTATTACAAAGAAGGATTAAGTTTGTCAGCCGTCCAAACACTATGAGACCACATGCTTTATACAGCGGCAATGCGGTCGAGCCCGCTTCTCCACACGGCGGGCGGAACCGGGACAGGCCCCTTCCGCTGGGCTCGGGGCTCAGGAGGCGGCGGCCGCGGCGGGCGAGGAAGCGCTAGGAGGTCTGCTGCTTCTGAAGTCTCCGTTCGGCGGCGGCAGCCAGCATCCTTCGACGCAGGGTCACGGGGTCAGAGGACGCGCCTTCTGAGGGCAGGAAGCTCTCTGAAGCTGTGTCATCTTCAGAACTTTTGTTCAAGAAACGCCTACAGAAAGCAAGAGCCACAGGAGAGAGGTGTGAAGCTCTGGAGCACGCACGGAACGTCTCTGTATTTTCAATCTCCCCGTCTTCCAGGCGCCTTCATGAAGCTGTCACTCAGCACCAGCCCACGAGAAAGACATCTGTGCCCGACCAGGGGAGCGCACCTTCTCTCTACACCAGGCAGGAGCCTGTCCCCACCCCCCGCACAGAGTCCCCACAATCACGAGGTCTGTGGGGGGCACGGAACCCACCCGAATGAACACGACACTGGCCCCGTCCCCGAGAGTGGAAATAAAACCCCCTGCCCACCCACAGGACACTACATACTGCAGTTACCACACTGGGCCGAAAGGCAGCGTGGTCCCGAGAGAGGACTTGGACAATGACGAAGACACCAAGGCCAGGCCAGTGTTACCTCTCTGGGCCTGGTTTCTCCAGCTGTAACTCTGCCGAAAGGCATGGCAGCGCTCCCTCAAATACTAATCTAAGGGCTTAGAACATGCTGGCACACCAAGCTCTCGCCCGCGATCATGGCTGAAGACATCCAACAGAGACGAGTGACAGCACCAGCCCCCCTGAAGTTACCAGCTGGGCCCGCTGCTGCCAGATCCTCTTGTTCTCTCAAGAGACCTGTAATCTGAGTGTTTAGGTGACACATAATGGCTTTTCAATGTTGACATCTGTTTAACGGAGAAGATGTGGACCCGACGTGACAACCACTGGTTTCTTTAGCCGCTGGTTTCTGACCTGGGTTTGTAGCCACCGGGGCTGGAGAACCAACTTACTTGCGGGCTTGCTGCAGGAGGTCGTCCTTGCGCTGAACCAACATGCGCTGTCTCTCGTCGGCAGACTTGGAGAAGCGGCTGCCCCGAGCCTCGAAGTCCTCCGCCTCGCTGGGCTCCGCTTCCGCCTCGCTGAAGTCCAGCGTCTCGTCCAGGCGAGGGCTGAGGTCCAGCGGCACGCGCTCCGCCTGCGCACGGGGGAAGCGAGGGGCTGGGTGTGAGCGGGGCCCTCCTGAGCAGACTCCTCCAGCAGCCGGGGCGCACCCAGACGGGTTCCTCTGGACTCAGGGAGGGCCACCGCCAGCCAGCAGGCAGGAAACGGGAGCCACACGCACACGTACGGTGGAGGGGCCGGTTCCCTGAGGGCAGGCCTGCTGTGTGTGGCTTGTGGACCACTAGGACAGCACCTGACTCACACAAGGTGTTGGACGTCGGTGCAGTAAGTAAACGATTACCTGCGTGAAAAACGTAAGCAGCTCCAGACTGTGCTCTCAGAATGTAACGAAAACTTAACTGCCAGTTTGCATTCTGGGAATTTTCTGTTCAATTCTACTAATTGCTCAAAAAATTAAGTAAGTTTTATCGTATCTACTGCACCAAATAGAGTCAAGCAGGTAAAAAAGGTAAATATTAATAATCTTTTGAAAAAAACAGACATAATAGATCATGGGGTTCCTTGTGTAAGAGGATGTTAAAACGGGGCTCGTTCCTGGTTTTGGCTGAAGCTCCACAGGCCACGACGATGCCTGGGTGCCCCCACACGCTCACGCAGGCGCCCGACCTCTAGGCTGCGACAGAGCAGGGGTAGAGGGAGCTCCTGGTGTGCGGAGCTGTTCTGCGCCCACCCTCGCCACCTTCTCCTGCCTCCAGCTGAGCCGAGGGGACTTCGAGAGAGCCATGTGGAGAGCCTGACTCGTACCATCCCCTAGAGTTTGGGAGACACAGGGACCGGTGGCTACATACACCTGAGAAACCTGAAAGAAACTGAGGCAGACAAAAAAACGGGGTGTGTGCGGTGATGGGAGCAAGTTCCGCTGACTACAAGTAACCCCGTGCGTCCTGGGGTTTAGAAGAGGGCCTGCGGGAGGGAACCAGCCTAAGGCTGCTGAAATAGACTGTGCCCCACAGGACTCCTTGGAGGGGCAATGTACCCCCACAAAGGCAGGGGTGGTCATAAGGAGCCAGCCCAAGTTCAAAGGAAGTACACTTGAGGAGGTTTCTGGTACAAGATGGGGCAGGGAGACGTCGGGACATCTACACACACGTATGTACACACGCATGTACACAGGCAGCTGGGGTCTCATCGGCCCAGCCTAACCCTCTGCCCCAAGCCTGACCCGGCAGCATTTAGAAAGAAACAGCTCCTGAGGAGAGGAGGAGAGGAAAGCAAGCGAGCAGAAGCCCCCTCAGCCCCCGCTCTGCTGTAGGCTTCCAAATCTGACCGAAACCGGCCTGAGCTGGGCAGGCGCAGACCCGGCACTGAGGAAGAGTGGGGCTGATGTACTGACTGGGCTAGACTGAGGTTTTCATTAACATTGTTATCCAAGGACTTAGTGGATCCTGAGAAATGACCGAAAATGTTACTTAGCACGTTTTGTTGAGAGGTAAGTACTTTACTATATTAAAAAAAAAAAATCCAGAAATTTTCATGCTAACTCTAACACGGAGTTGGGGAGTCAAGACAGAGACAGAACGTGCTGTACCCATAGCTGCCCCCAAGCCAGTCTAGCGTTCACAGCTCAGCTAAGCCAGCTATCCAAAAACAGGAAATGTAAAAATGAACCCCTTCTTCAGAAGCCACGCACCATTCTTCTAATGACGTACAATGCAACCGTAGATTCGGATATGAAAAATGTAACCCAAAAACAGATTTGAAGAAGTCCTAGTAGTTTTCACTGTTTCCTATTTGCAGGAAAAACACGAGAGGTGGAAGCAGCCTCTGTGTCACGCAGCAGTGACAGCCACTGCTTCCAGAAGAGCCCCGGCACACCCTGGTGAGGAAGGCAGCACCACCCGAACCCCGAGCCACGTGCGGGAAGGCCCGCACGTCACAAACACGGAGACACAAAGATAGGATTGTCTGGTTTTTATTTTTGGACAACAAAATGCTCTGAAAGTATGGTCACTGATGGAGCAAATGGGAACTACAGCGGAGGCACAGGAGCCAGAGCCCCTGGGCGCAGGGCTAAGGGTACAGGGGAGCGGGTGCCAGACAGAGGGGCTGCTTTGGTCAGGGTAGCCACCCCAAGTCACCCACAGTGGTTCCCAAGACAGCCACACTTCCCCCACCTCGAGAGCTCAGGAGGTCTTGTTTTTGCAAAATGTATGGAAGTACCTGGAAATCCTGAGTTGGACATGGGGGGTGTGGGGGCGAGTATGTCCATGGTCTCAGCTCCCTGGAGAGCTTGCCCTGGTGCACCCCCATCTGGGTGTGCGTGAGTCTGGCCACCCTCAGGGTCCTGGGCCAAGCTCCTCCTGCCCTTCTGTGGGCTCCCACTCAAGCTGAGGTGGCAGGGCTGGCTTGGGGGAGCACGAGTCCTTTCTCCTGCAGGGCACGAGGGCGATCCCCAGGGAGTGGGCCGCAAGCCCTGTGTGGAAACGCAGGCCACACCGTGGGCACAGCCGAATTTGTTAATCTTTAACATCGAGACAGACACAGCACACAGCCTTGTTTTGTACTCTTGCCCTAAGCTTCACAAACATCAGGACTGAAGACGACCACCGCCAGGGACCACAGTCCCATGGACCCGCTCTTGCTAGTACGCTGATCTTACCTGGGTAGAAGTTTCTCCCTCTTCCTGGTCACTGTTTGGCCTTTCCATGGGACTGTTCAGTGCAGGTCTAATGCTCTCTGACCGCTGAAAGGGAAACAGTACCACAAACAGCGCAGAGGCATGCCCAAATTAAGTAACATACACAGGGAAAACCTGAAGTGCAGAAGGTGCTTTGGTCCCTAACACAGTCTGTAACTTTAACAAAGTCTACAGCATCGAAGAAATGCTACAAAGAGTAAAGGCAAGACAAGGGAGCCTGGGGCCTGGAGTTCCATGTTTGCGAGTTGGCAACTGGCTCCACATTTAGTTTCCCTTTCAATAAAAGCAAGTGTGTAAAACAATGACAACAGCGGGTAACACTGACTAAACACTTAATTTTGTGGATGGCACCAAGGAAAACCAGAACGTGACTGTCTCACTTAACTTTAACATCCTGTGAAACAGGTATTGCTGTTGTTCTCATTTTTAGTGGCGTAGGTCATTAATCACGCTGCAGATGCTTTGGGGTCTGGCTCACGTCCCCCGAGTCTGACCATCTCAGTGCTGGCCAGGTCCTGTATGTCACTGCCTGAGCACTTTCTCCGGCTGCATGAGGTAACTGTGCCACCCCCAGAGGCAGCCCTCAACCAGTGACTGATGGGAATTAGTGGATAAACACTCCAGCTGCTCACCTCTCGGGAGGGATAATATGTTCCCCACTGGATTCCCGAGGTCCCAGGTGGGAGGGAGCTTTAGTCACTCAGGTGGTAACTTACTTGATAACTAACCCATTATTGGCCGCGTTCCTTCCCTGTTTCACATCGCACCCACTACCAACGATTCCTGGGATCACTTCCCAAATTAACTATTTGCATTTGAATTCCTGTTTCATGGTCTGCTTCCGGGGAAATCAACGGCCAGCAACCAGGCCAGATAGGTGAGCACTGGGGCGCCATATCTATCTTAGCCCATTGGACGGAGTTCATGTGCCTTCCCTCTTCAAAGAGTCTCAAGGTTTAGAATTTTATTAATAGATTTCCATATATTTTTGCATACTGAAAATGAATAATTTTTGATAGATTATTCCTTGGTCATATATAAGTTCCTTGGTCCTGCCAGAAAGCTCATTTATAACATATTAACACTTCTTGTACCCATCAAAGTGGTTATGTGATGGGCCAGAAAATCTGACCTTCTTTAAAAATCAGAAATACCTCTGAGAGATGTGAACTGTACCTAATGGAATTCCACACCAATGCGCAAAGCCAGGCAGGGACAGATGGCGTTATTCACCCTCTGCCTATTTGTGTAAATAAAGTTTTATTGGAACAGTCTTGCTCATTCATTTACATATTTTAAAAAAACACTTTGTGAATTTGCATATCATCCTTGCACAGGGGCCATGCTAATCTTCTCTGTTTTGTTCCAATTTTAGCGTCTGTGCTGCCCAAGTGAGCACTTCATTTACATATTGTCCACAGCTGCTTTCCTGCTACTACAGCAGAGCTGAGAAGCTGCAACAGGGGCTGTAACGGCCTGCAAAGCCTAAAAAATGTATTATCTGCCCTTTACAGAAAAAAGTTGTTGATCCTCGTCCAACAGGAACCGCTGCTATGACCTCCTGGACTGGCAAGGGCAGGCTGGTTTGCAGTGTCTATCTGTACAAAAAATTACCCGAACACATGTGTGCTTATCTTTGGTGGGTCTGTTCTCAGTCGGTATTTAGGGAAAGCTAGGGAGCTTACAGAAACCCTGCATTAAATCACACATGATACTCAGTTGTTAAGTAACTAAAAGTTAATCTACAGGATTAAATCTTTGTGAAGACAGATTCCACTTGTCATGCTTAAAACCCCAGTTTTACCTGTGTGGGAAAAGGTACTTGAATCCGTCCTTCTAAAATGTTGTCTGTTGTTATTTCCACGGACCGTGTCAGCTGCAGATCCTGCAGCACTAGGTGGTATGGAACCTGAGGAAACATCTCCTGAATCTGATGAGCCTACAGCAATACAAATAGAGACGGAGCAGAAACGTTCATTCTCGACAGTTACTCACGGAGGCATGGTGCCTGGCAGGCTTTGCGCAGTGACTTTGACGTCATGCCTCAAAAACACAGCAAGGAAGCCACCTCTATTCTGCAGATCACCTTCAAACTGCAGTCCCTTTAGTAGTATTTTTCCAGGATGCCAACAGGAAACCGGGGACAGCATCAATTTTCAAATAAAAAAGCAGAGAAATCCCACTGAATCCCAACACAGGCTCAACTAGAATATTCTAGTTTTTAAAAGTATTCATTTTAAAGCTCAGCATACCGTGAGTATAAAAGTGTGTTCTCCTTAAAGATATAATTCCTAAAATTTAGGAACAAACTTCTGAAACACGTAATGGGTGAAATTCAGAGGCATTATGTTAAGTGAAAGGAGTCTGACTAAAGAGCCCAACTGCATGATTCCATTTATATGACATCCTGGAGTAGGCAAAATCAGAGGCAAAGAAAACTCGTAAGTTGTTGCCAGGGGCTGGAGGCGGGGGAAGGAAGTGACTCCAAAGGGGCAGGATGAAATTTTGGAGGCGGGGATGGAAGGGTTCTGTATCTTGATTACGGTGATGGTTACACAACGGTGGGAGCAGAAATGGAGACTAAAAAGGGTAAATTTTTATTGTATGTAAATTAGATCTCAATTTGAAAAAACAAAAGATTACAAAGAATGCAAATGCCTAGTATTGCCCTGGAGATGCAGTTTTCAAACTGTACTCCGGAAACTACTCAGAGTCCACTTAAGGCTCTAGGGTGGGCATGCGTGTAGGGGCAGCAGGCACAGGCCTGGGCACACCACCACCCACACTCTCATCCAAGCAGCTCCGGATTTTATTTTTGCTTTTCACATACATTTATGATTTTATAAATACTTAGGTTCAAGATTTTATTTGTGGAAAAGTCCCAATAAGCTAAATAAAAAAAACAGAGGAAAAAATAATTGCTTTAGGATCACAATAAAGTCTACTATTGAGATATTAGCTCCTAAGGAACACATCGTTATAAACTATAGAGGAGGGGGACTATGTCTCAACACCAGGTGATACCTGCAGAGCTTTGCTCAGAGCACTGCTGGACTGCTGGTGGGTGCTGGCTAGAAAATAAGGGCTCAGAGGCCCCAGGACCTACACATTCCTGTGGTCCCCTTATAATTTATGTAAATATGAGTGGATGATTTTTTTTTCCTAGGTCAATCAAAGCTGAGGAAGAGTACATGAAAATCTCTAAAATAAGACAAAATTCCTCTCTATTCTTAAACAGCTTCCCCCTCATTTCCCAAATAAAAAAACTCCTAAGACTCATTTTACTAGACCAAAGCTTTTCTTCTAGAAAACCCAGCAAGTTAAATATTGGATCTTAATAAAAAATGCATGGTTCCAGTAAATTAATTCTACTAAAAATAGTGCATTCCAAACCATCACAGAAGTGGAGGAAGAACAGCCAGGGCCTGCCTGAGAATTCTAAACACACCAATTCCAAGAATGAAATTCTCATTCCTAGGAGGGTCGTGTGCCCATGACGTCTGACTTATCAAGGAGGCAGGTGGGATGGTCCACCTGCAGAGCTCCAACAGCTGCCTGACCCGGAAGAACCCACACGGAGCCTGCCATGAGCCCAGCAGTGGCCACGCTGGGCTGCTGCACTCCCAGACCACCTACGCCCACTGTGATGTCACTCTTGCTCTCTGCACATGACCTGGCTGAGGGTTTCATGGAGAAAGCAAGAGCCAGCAGGAGCCATGCCATCTCCTTCTTTTCTTATTATGGTCAAAAACTGACAAAATTTACCATCCTAACCATTTGTAAGTCTATAGTTGGTCCTCCATATCCTCAGAGTCCACGATGGTTGTACTGGACATGTACAGGCTATTTTTATTGTCATTATTTCCTAACAATACAGTATACTATTTACATGGCATTTATGTCATATTAGGTATTACAAGTCATCTAGAGATGGTTTAAAGCTGCGGTTCCCAACCCCTGGGCCGTGGACTGGTGTCAGTCCATAGCCTGTCAGGAACCAGGCTGCGCAGCGGGAGGTGAGCGGCAGGAGAGTGAGCGCGGCTTCATCCGTATTTACAGCTGCTCCCCATCACCCGCATCCGCCTGAGCTCCGCCTCCTATCAGGTCAGCAGTGGCATTAGATTCTGATAGGAGTGCGAGCCCTACCGTGAACTGCACGTGTGAGGGATCTAAGTTGTGCTCCTTAGGAGAATCTAATGCCTGATGATCTGAGGGGGAGCTGAGGTGGTGATGCTAGCGCTGGGGAGCGGCTGCAAATACAGATTATCATTAGCAGAGAGGTTTGACTGCACAATAAACGTAATGTGCTCTAATCATCCCGAAACCATCCCCCCAAATCCCCTCCTCCTACCGATCCATGAAACTGGTCCCTGGTGCTAAAAAGGCTGGGGACCACTGGTTCACAGTGCACGGGGGGATGTGCGTAGGTCATATGCAAATATTGTGCCATTTTATATCAGGGACTTGAGCATCTGAGGAGGGTCCTGGAACCAATCCGCCATGGGCATACCAAATGATGACTGTATAGTGCAGCACTGTTAACCACACGTGCGGCGTTATATGACAGATCTTTACAACTTTTTCATTTTCTAAAACTGAAATCCTGCATCCACAGAACAACGCTCCCCATTTACCCCTCACCCCAGTCCCTGGCAACCATCCTTCTACTTCCTGTTTGTAAGAGTTTGACTACCTTAGATACCTCATATAAGTGGAATCATTTAGTTATTTGTCTTTTTGTGATAGACTTATTTCATTTAGCATAATGTCCTCAAGCTTCATTCATGTTGTAGCATATGACCAGATTTCCTTCTTTTTGAAGGTGGAATAATATTCCCTTGTATGTGTCTGCCCCATTTTCTTTATCTGTCCATCTTTGGTAGACATTCAGGTTGCTTCTACCTCTTGCCTACTGAGCTATGCCTTCTATTTAATCCAAATCCCAAACAAGATGCCCACAGCTACATCCATCCCTCCTCCCAGCAACAGCAAATCCCTCGCTCAAGCTCAGCTCCCGACCCCATCCTCCCTCTCAGAGACCTCACTCTTCAAGAGATACAGCTTGTTTGTTCTGCATCAGTCTCTGTCCCTAGTGATCATTCCCACTCACACACCAAATATGCTTTCAGATTTACCTTTAAAAAAAGATCTGTGGAGAAAAACCTGAATTGTAGCTGGCAAATTGCTTAAGGCTCAGTGTGAACAACTCTGAGGGGTAAAAACTCCAGGGGCCAGCCTGAGCAATATCAAGACCTCAACTTTACAAAAAATAATTTTAAAGAACTAGCTGGATGTGGTGGTGTGCACCTGTAGTCCCAGCTACCCGGGAGGCTGAGCCAGGAGGATGGCTTGAGCCCAGGAGTTTGAGGTGACACAGAGCTATGATGCCACTGTACTCCAGCCCAGGCAAAAAAGTGAGACACTGCCTCAAAACAAAACAAAACAAAAACTCCAAGGGATTCAGGCATAGGGGCACCGAACGATATCGTGAGATTTACCCACAGGAGCTCCACCAGGTTCCCTCAGTAAAATAGCTGAGAAAAGTCTCTTCTTGCTTCCAGCAGGGGCAGGAGGAAACCCTTGCTGAAATAAGCCACAGCACTCTGTTCTCAAGAAGCTTCTGCCCTCAGGAGAACTATTTAACCAGCCCGAATCTGCTGGGGTTCACCAGAGCTGAACTCACCGGGGGACTTCCAGCCCACCCTAGCCACCCTGCCCCACGTGAGAAGGGGAAACTGAGAAGTACACGTGAAGTTCACAGTCAGAGGCATGGACTCACCTGGAGACTGAGATCTGCTCACAGGACTAGAGAAAGCCTCCCCGCCCCCCATCTCTGCAGGCCTGTTTGCCACAGTCCCTCTTACACAGCACCTCGTGTCCAGCTATCGTGGACAGATTCTCAGGCATACTAAAGCTCAAAAACACATTATGAAGAGACAGAGCAAGCCCCAGAACAGACCCAGTAGGGATGATGCAACTGGGAATTTCAAACAACTATGATTAACATGCTAAGAGCTCTAATGGATAAAGTAGACACCATGTAAGAACAGATGGGCAATAGAAGCAGAGAGATGGAAATTCTAAGAACAAAAAGGAAATACTAGAGATCAAAAACACTACAGTAGACGTGAAGAATGCCTTCGATGGACTTCTTAGTAGATTAGACACGTATGAGAGAAGAATGTCTGAGCTCGAGGATATCTCAATATAAATTTTGAAAACTAAAAAGCAAAGAGAATAAAAACTGAAACAGAGCAGAATATCCAAGGACGGTGGGACAGCTACGAAAGGCATAAATATACATAGTGGCAACACCAGAAGGAGAAGAAAAAGGGAAAGGAAGAGAAGAAATATTTGAAACAATAATGACTGAGAACTTCTCCAAATGTCAGACACCAAACCACAGATCCAGGAAGCTCAAAAAATACCAAGAATCATAAATGCCAAAATAACTATACTTGGGATATCACATTCAAATCATAGAAAGTCAAAGACAAAGAAAAAATCCGAAAAGAAGCCAAAGGGGAAAAAATACCTTACCTATACAAGAGCAAAGATAAGAATTACATCAACTTCTCAGAAAGCTTCCAACAAGAAGAGAGTGAGGGAAATATTTAAAGTTGAGAGAAAAAACCCACTAACCTAATTCTATAACCTAAAAATTATCCTTTGAAAGTGAACAAGAAATAAAGACTTTTTCAGACAAACAAAAATTGAGGAAATGTGTTGCCAATAGACCTGCCTTACTAAAAATGTTAAGTTCTTATAGGTCAGAAATGCAAACCTATATAAAAAAGGGAAGACCTCAGAGAAGGAATAAGATAAAATGAAAATTTTTATTTTTCTTATTCTTAACTGATCTAACAGATAACAGTTTGTTCAAAATAATAGCCACAATTCAATTACCTATGCTTGTGTGTGTCTATATATCTATGCTTATGTACCCATATATAAGCAAAATTAATGACAGCAATAAACGATACAAGGGATGGAAGGCAGGAATTAGAATTGTTTTATTATAAAGTACTCACACTTCCCATGCAGTGCTATCCACTATTTGAAAATGGACTTGGATTAATCACAAATGTATATTGCAAACTCTAGTGCAGCCACTAAAAAAAGTAACAAGTATAACTAATATGCTAAAAAAAAGGAGAAAAAATGGAATTCTACAAAATGTTCAATTAAAATGACAAAAGACAGAAAAAGACAAAAATAGGAACAAGAAACTAGGCAACAAATAGAAAACAGTAACAAAAATGATATATATTAATCCAAATATATCAATAATCACTTTGAACATCAATGGTCTAAACATACCAATTAAGACAGAGATTGTCAGAGTTGAATTAAAAAATAAAACTTAACTATATTTGTTCATAAGAAATCCAATTTAAAGACACATACAGATTAAAAGAAAATAGATGGAGAAAAATATATCACCATGCTAACACTAATCAGAAGATCAGAAGCAGCTATATTAATTTCACAGAGCAGACTTCAAAGCCAAGAACAGTTATCAGAGGTAAGAAGGCCATTACAAAATTATCATGAGGTCAGTTTTCCAGAACACATAATATCCTTAATGTGTGTACACACCTAACAACAGACCATCAAACTACACGAGGCACAAACTAAAAGAGCCACAAAGGAAAATAGATGAATCCAGTATCAGAGTTGGAGACTACAACACTCCTCCATCAAACATGGACCAAGCAGGCAGAAAATCAGTAAGAACAGTCGAACTCAGCAACACCATCAATCAACTGTATATGATCAACATCTATAGACTACTTCATCCAACAGCAGCAGAATACACATTTTCTCAAGCTCACCTGGAACATTCACCAAGGCAGACCACATTCTAGGCCATAAAACACACTTTAACAAATTTAAAAAAATAGAAATTCTACAATGTCTGTTCTCAGACTACAGTGGAACTAGACTAGAAATCAGTAACAGAAGAAAACTGGAAAATCCCAAAATACATGAAGATTAAACAACATCCTTCTAAATAACACAAAGATCAAAGAAGAAATTTCAAGAGAAATTTAAACATATTTTGAACTACATGAAAAAACACAACAGCAAAATTTGTGAGATGTAGTGGAAGCAGGGCTTAGAGGAAATTATATAGCCCTGGATGCATACATTAGAAAAGATCTAAAAATCAACAATGCAAGCTTCCACCTTAGTGAACTTCAGCCCCTATACATTTTTCAATCCACCACGATGCAGTGTTCTAGCCCTCAGGCCATGAAAAGTGCTAGTTCTTCTCCAGCTAATCAACCACCTCCACTCTGCCAAAGCCAGCATGCCCTTCTGTGACCTCACCTTCTAAGAACTCCCACACACTTGACTCTTCCCTCCTGGAAACCCAAACTCCTCTGGGCTTCCGTTGTCACCTTCTCCCGGTTTCCTTGGTTCTGAATTGACTGTCATGGCTTCTCCTTCTCTGTCCCCTGCTTTAGATGTCACCTACAGATCTAAAATTCCCAGTGTGCACCTCTTGTTTCTTTTCTTCACCGAGGTCCAGAATGGCCTACATGACATCTCAAACGTGCCCAAACATAAAGCTGTAGCCCAGTCCTCAAGCCTGTTCCTCCCCCAGTCTTGCCTATCCCGGTACATGGGACCACCATCGACCCGGCTGCTTAACCAGAACCCAAAATGGCAGCTTGCATCCCTCCACTCCCTCAACCACCCTATATTCCAATCAAAGCATCAAGCCCTGTCAGTTCATCTTACAAAAGTGTCTTAAATCTGCCATTTCTTTCATCTTTATTACCAACATCCCACCCAAGCCGCCACCATTTTAGTTTGCCTGAACTACTGCAACAATCTCCTGATCTGTTTCACCGCTTCGATTTTTGACCGGCTAAAATTCACTCTCCCCCCAGAAGCAAAATCATTCTTTAACATGTCCCATCAGTCTCCTGGTGGTGGTGGAGGGCCGTATAAAAAGCTTTGAGTGGCCTTCAAATACTTCCATGATAAAACTTAAACTTTACTGTAGCCTACAAGCCCCTGCATGTTCTGGCTCTGTAATCTCAATTTATATCACAGTCTTGGTCCTCTACTTGCTAGGCTCCCACCACATGACATTTCTCAGTTACCAGCATATTCTCACCTCATGGCCTTTGCACCTACTGTTTCCACTGCCTCCTCCCCCAATCTGCCTCCATTTCGTCCTTCATGTCTCAGCCTAAATATTACCGCCTCAGGGAGAACATTTCCAAATGTCTCCTCTAAAATAGCCCTTACGCCACCACACTGCCTGCCTTACTACCACGAGCAATTGCCTCGTTTGTTTGTGTTTATAATCTGCCTCCCCAAGGAGAATTTACCCTCCGTCAGAGTAAGACACATCTTTGCTGTTGACAATGTAGGTGCTGCAGTCAGCACAGGGCCTGCTGCAGAAACAGGCTCTCAGTACACAGCTGTTCAATAAACAAATGAACCAGTGACCTCCCAAAGTACTGGCCAGGCTTAGCCAGGCCAGGCAGAGGCCCTAATCCAAGCAGGACTAAGAGGGTTTGCATTTTAAGACTCATGCATTTATTGTAACAATGAGTCTCAATTTTTCAACAATGATGAGACATGTTTCTCCATAATTATAAAATAAAAACACACATCTTTGGAAAAATACAAAGAAACTTGAGGTATTTGAATAATATCCTTGAGCCAACAGCATGCCTCAACATCTCAAGGCATATACCCACATGGGTATGCATACACACACACACATACACATTTATTTTTGGAGGAGAGGGAGGGGATGGGGGGCGAAAATTCCACATTTGGTAGGCCTCATACAATTTTTAATAAAAGGCACATCATTCACTCTAGTCAATAACTCCCTAAAAACATTTTGGTAAAATCAAGAAGAGTCCCAAGGGAGGTCTAGGTGGTAATAGCGTGAACCTAGTAGCGCTCAGAAAAGGTTAGACTATCTGCCACAGAAACAAAACGAAAGCCAGCTTCTAAACTCATTTCAAATTTTACAACACAGGGATTCAAGCAGTCTCAATGAATTAAAAAAAGCCCCTGAAAATGTTGCTATTTTGCCAGAGCACAGCAGGCCCGACAAGGTCATCCACACCGCGCAGATGCGACCTCCTAATCCCTAGCTGTCCCTTAAAGCAGTGGGCAGTCCTTACCATCGCGTTGAGCTGGGAGTTGCTTGCCTGCGTGATGCCAAGAATGTTGGTGGTGTGCATCACTTCGACCGAAAAACTCGGCAGCCAGCTTGCAATCCGGGACCCTAAAACAAACGAGAATCCAGCACGAGGTTTAGAGCCCTGGTTCTCCCCACGCTGTGTCATCTACTCTCAAGTCGGCCACCCTGTAAGAACGCCGGTGTTCACTGAAGGCTCGAAGTATGCCAGGCCTCTTGTTCCTCGCGGAATGAATGGCTCGCTTAGTTCTCACTAAAACCCCGCATGCTACCTCCTACCATTATTCTCATTTTATTCTTCTAGATATGACTCTAATCCCCTTGGTCTTTGGTTCCCAGGGCACTTAGAAGTTAGGTAACCTGTCCAAGATCACATAGTTTAATTACAATGGCCAAGATGCGAAGCCAGACAGGCAGGCTCTAGAACACTGCACCACTAGGCTTCCCTGCTTCCCAGTGGCCTGGATCCACACGATCCCCCACCCGCTCTCTCGGCCTAGGATACAGGGAAGGTTTTCCTGGCTCCAAAACTGCTACAGCTGATGAGTTTGTGCCCCTCTCTTTCACACTGTACACAAATCGCTACTCATTTGGAGACACTGTTTTCACATTTGCTTTCAAGAAGTATCTTCTCCAATGATGGTAAAAACCTTAGGTTTTAGACTCAAAATTCTTTTCAAAGAGTTCTATTCTACAACACAGACTTGTGGACTAATGAAATCAAGAAGTATGCTGCTTCCATTATATCCTGAAGGAATGGGGTGCCCGAGATATACCACCACCAAGTACTGGCTGTAAACCCAACACCAAGCCACTCATTTAAGGGTGTTTTTTCATTCCTTTCCAAAGAAGCACTGAGGCATCAAATATAAATCCAAGTTAAACGACCATCTCAGAGGTCTTGCCAAACAAAATGCACTCATTAAAAAAATAGATGCTTGGCCGGGCGCGGTGGCTCACGTCTGTGATCCTAGCACTCTGGGAGGCCGAGGCGGGTGGATCGCTCAAGGTCAGGAGTTCAAGACCAGCCTGAGCAAGAGCGAGATCCCGTCTCTACTAAAAAATAGAAAGAAATGATCTGGACAACTAAAAAAAAATATATATATATAAAAAAAAAATTAGCCGAGCATGGTGGCACATGCCTATAGTCCCAGCTACTGGGGAGGCTGAGGCAGAAGGATTGTTTGAGCCCAGGAGTTTGAGGTTGCTGTGAGCTAGGCTGACGCCACAGCACTCTAGCCCGGGCAACAGAGCAAGACTCTGTCTCAAAAAAAAAAAAAGATGCTTATTTCATGTACTTACTATGGAGAAATAAAGTTGACTTCATCTATTTTGACTAAATTTTTAGTATTAATAACTCATAAAATAATGGATTACACAGCCAGGATCCATCTCCAGTACTGCCCGTATATTTCAGAAGTGCTGCCCAGCAGAACCTTTACAGTACAGCCACCAAACAGGCCCTGCGGCCCCCCAGCATTCCAGGCCTAGCCGGCCCAGCAACCCTCACCTATTCCGGGAGACATGACTCTACTCCCCGTGGTCCTTTCTTTGAGGGATTTCACCAGCATCCCACCATTCCCACCACAGTCCACCCTCAGAAACTCAAGTCGAAGATCTGAAAAGCACCCCTCCTGACAAAATTCCAGCGGTGCCTGTTTTACAGTAATAATCAGAAACATGAACTTGGAGAATTTAGTGGTTTTGGCAACGTGAATAAAGGAAGGATGATCAATCGGTCCCTGACGTGGTGCCCATAGCCTTAGAATTTTAAGTGTGGTTTTTATTACAACTCTTTTCAACACCGCTGGGAGGCAGAATATTCATATTTTATGAACAAAACAACAGGGTTCCAGCTCTGATTCTGTTTCTTGTACTCACTGGAAAGGCTACTCAATGATCCTTCATTATATGCTTAAATACTACACCAATGCAATAAATTATTAGCAAAGGTTAACTATTAAACTGATTAAGTATGCTCCTTGAAGGCATGGTTGATTCACTGTTATTACCCCCACCTTCCTGCCCCCATCCACATATAGTGACACAAAATCTAGCAAAATGCCTGGAGTAGCTCCTCAGTTCTGTCTATCCATTTATCTGCCTATCCATTCATCCATTCATACTGAACACTTTCAATTAAAACTGAAATACAGTCAGGCATAGCTTAATGACAGGGACATGTTCTGAGAAATGCTTCGTCAGGCAGTTTTGTTTTGGGTGACTATCAGAGTGTCCTTACAGCCTACGACACGCCTAGGCTATACGGTGTAGCCTGTTGCTGCTACGCTCTAAACCTGAACAGCATGTTACCGTAGTGAATGTTGCAGGAGAATGATAATACAATGCTAAGCATCTGTGTATACAAATATACCTAAACAAAGAAACAATACAGTAAGAATATGGTATAAAAGTTAAAAAATGGTGCACCTGGATAGGGCACTTACCATGAATGGAGCCCGCAGGACTGGAAGCTGCTCTAGGGAGTCAGTGGTGAGTGGTGAGTGAATGCGATGAACTATGACATTACCACACACCACTGCAGACTTTATAAACATCGCACACTTAGGCGACACGAAATTCATAAAAAGATTTTTCCTTTTTCAGTAATAATTAACCATAGCTTACGGTAACTTTGTTACCAAAAAGTTTTTTTATAAAAGCCTTTTTATTTTTTTTTAACTTTCTGATTTTTTTGTAGTAACACTTAGCTTAAAACACAAACACATTGTACAGCTATTCAAAAATATTTTCTTTCTTTATATTCTTATTCTATAAGCTTTTTTCTATTTTTAAAATTTTTTACTTTATATAATAAATATTTTTGTTAAAAGCTAAGATACAAACACACACACTAGCCTAGGCCTACACAGGGTCAGGATCATTAATGTCACTGTCCTCCACCTCCACGTCTTGTCCCACTGGAAGGTTTTCAGGGGCAGTAACACACATGGAGCTGTCATCTATGATAACAAGGCCTTCTTCTGGAATACCTCCTGAAGGACCTGCTGAGGCTGTTTTACAGTTAACCTTTTTTTTTTTAAATAAGTAAGTAGAAGGAGTGCACTCTTAAATAATGATTAAAAAGCATAGTATTATAAACACTAGGCAACAGGAATTTTTGATCTCTATTACAATCTTATGGGACCCTGCTATACATGGGGTCCATCACTGACCAAAAGATCGTTAGGCCCAAGACTGCATAATATTAAACTGGTCTGTACAGAACAATTTATAATTAAAACAGCATGCCCTTAGGGGAGAAAATCCCTTGAGTGTAGCTTTAGAGGTTGAAACCAACTAACCATCAAAGTGGAAGAAGTGATTGTGCTGGTTTAGGCGAGGTCTGCCTTCGGCTGCTGCTACAGGAACCAAATTCTCATCCAAGTTCTCTCCCTGATGGTCTTCTCTGACACGGTTATTGTCAGCAATGTTAAGAGACATTCTGCATGTTGGACAGGAGGTGTCTTGTTCTAACCAGGAACGAAGACAGGAGCTACCAAAAAGTCCAAAATAAGGTATGTGAACATACTTCCTTAGCATATTTTGTGAGAATTCACCAGAAGTACTCTGAATATATCGAATATGTTCCAATTTTATTTTCTATTTACCACTAGTGAGATTTAAAAGTTGAGAAACATTTGTGGACATTACCTCTTTGCCCTGCTTCACTCTGACATACTTGTAGCGTATACTAGAGCTGCGAACGTTAATTCTCTACCATACCCAGTGATCCACCAAGATCCTGGTCACGACCCCTCTTCAGTAAGACTTCATAGCATGGCTCACCACCTTCCTTTCCAAGGCATGTGGCCAAATCGTAAACAACCCGGCCTCTCTTGTCTTTGAGTCTTCCACCCCAGGGATCTTGTCTTTCACTCTGCTTTAGATGTCCACTAACATGGTCATAACCTTAACTTTGACCTTGTCCTCAAAATCTTGACTTCAGAGATCTCCCTCCCTCACTCAAGCTCCTCTCCTTCCAGTTCACTTCTCTGGGACCAAACTTGCTAAATCACCCCTACCCCACCCAATCCACTTTTCCCTCAAGCATCCAGCCCCTCAGGTCCTTCCTTCCCCTCTCACCTGGCTTACCTATCGCCACGCCCTTATACTCACCCCCTTAACTTCCTCCCACCTCTTCTCCTGCATTCTGCTTTCCCAACAAGGCTGAAGCTTCTTTTGCCCTCTCTCAGCAGATGATAACGTCCTACTTATGGTAGACACTCAATAAATACTTGTGGTGTCCACTAAAGCAAAGGGTACTAGACTAAGAAGTGGAAAATCTGAGACCCGGTCCCAACTGTGCCACTGACTGGCTGTGTGATCCAGGCAAATCCTTCAACCTCTCTGGGCTAGTCCTCTCCACTAAAAAATGAAAAGGCTGGATGAAGTGATCTCCAAGTTCCCTTCCCATTTTATGAGTTTGTTATTTTTCTAAGAGCTTAAGTATGCACTGACTAAAAAAATGATCTGTGTCTTTTTTTTTTTATAATATCCATGAACATTTGCATGTATAAAATTATAAAGGAGAATCTCACCATAATGTGATGACCCTCACAGTCTCCAGCAATCGAACGGTACTTACATAACAAAACTTTTCCAGAGGCCAAGCTAGAACTACTTCTTACTATCTCTGTGTTATAAGAGTTCATGACAAAATAAGCCAGTATGTCTGTATGCGCATCCAACTCTATCACATTCTGAAATAATAAAGTACCTATAGTTCCTGTTCGTGATAATTTAGTCAAATAAATGATTATATTTTTAAAAAGCCCATTTCTCCTGATGAACACCCTTAAATCACACCACTAGTAAAATTGGCCTTGTGGAGGATTACAAAAGTCTGCAAGATTCTTGCCTTCCTTGCTACACCGTGACATACTTTCCATAAGCAAATCTAAATTAATTTCATAGACTGCAAAAACCTCCCACACTAAATATAATATTCTAAAAACTCCAAGGTGAGTACAACTGATTAGATATAGTTGCCTTTAAAAAAAAAATCTAGACTTCCATAACTGAAAGAAACCAAACTTCAAAGAAAACAGACTCTGGATTCTGAAATCTTATAAAAATATCTTCTGTAGCAACAAATTATCTAGCCATTGTGTCTACTAGAATCTAGACATTTACCTTTATCACAGATTAAAATGAATTTGCCTTAACATTACTGGCACACGATCCTGCTTCCATTCCATTACCAGAGCTACGAAGTAAAGCAAACCAAGAGGATGTCCCAACAATGATTTGTTCACTCAACCCAAGGTAGACAAGTGTTTTAAAATTAAATCCTAACTCCTAAATAATCACTTGGGAAATTAGGCACGTTGACACAAATGAAAACAAAAACACAACATACCCAAACTTATGGGATACAATGAAAGCAATGTTCAGAGGGAACTTTATAGCTAAAAATGACTAAAAAGAAGAAAGTTCTCAAATCAACAACCTAATTTTATACCTATGGAACCAGAAAAAGAGCAAACCAAACCTAAAGTCAGCAGAGGTACCCAGAGTAGTCAAATTCATAGAAACAGAAAACAGAACGGTGTTTGCTGAGAGCTGGGGGAAGGGCAGAAGGGGACTTACTATATAACGGGGACAGAGTTTCAATCTGGAAAGATGAACACATTCTGGAGGTGAATGGTGATGAAGATTGTACAACAATGCGATCATACTTGATGCCATCAAACTGTACACTTAAAAATGGTTAAAATGGTAAGTTTTATGTTGTGAATATTTCGCAATAAAAAAATTACATTTGAGAATTATTACTAAAAAACAAAACAAAACCCACCACAATGAGATAGCACTTTACACCCACAAAGACGGATATAATAAGAAAGACAGAAAATAACAAGTGTTGGCAAGAATGTGAAGAAAACTGAAACACTCTTGTTTTGCTGGCGGGAAAGTAAAATGGTGCAGCTGCTATGGAAAACAGTTTGGCGGTTCCTCAAGAAGTTAAACATAGAATTATCATATGATCCACCAGTTCCACTCCTAGGCATACCCTCAAAAAAAGTGAAAACAGGTACTCAAACTGGGACTTGTTCACAAATGTCCATAGCAGCACTATTTGCAATAGCCAAATGTAGCAACAACCAAAATGTCTATCAATGGATGAATGGATAAACAAATTGTTTAATTATTATACAACTATTTAAACTCACCTATAAAAAAGAATGAGGTACTGATACATGCTACAATTTGGATGACCACAAAAGCATTATGCTAAGTGAAAGAAGCCAGTCACAAAAGGTCACGTATCATATGATTCCTTTTATATGAAATGTCCAGAATACGCAAATCCACAGAGACAGGAAGCGGACCAGTGGTTGCCAGGTGGTGGGGAGGGAGGAACAGCGGGAGTGGTTATGGAGTATGGAACATTATTCTGGGGTGATGAAAAGGTTTTGAAACTAGACAGAAGGATGGCTGCACAACATTGTAAATGCACTAAATGCCACTGAATTGTATACTTTAAAACGGTTAATTGTATGTTATCTGAATTTTGCCTCAATCAAAAAATATAAATCCTAAAATTAATCAAATCGTATGCTTGAAAATATAACTTCCGGGCTAAAATATACCCTGAGTTATTCTTCCCAACTAGCCTCCAGGCTCCTTTGGAACTAACTGAAAAGATTTTGAGAAATGTGTGCAAATTCCCTGGTCTTCCCAACTTCGACAAACGGCACCGCTATACAACCAACTGCACAAGCCACAAAACTAAGAGAAACCCGGACACCGCTCCCATTCCTCGCTTTCCCTCAGCCCTTCTAGCACCATGCCCTCCCGAATCCTTCTCAAAGCTATCTTCTGTTTAACTCCACTCCCACCACTGTAGTCCAAGCGACTCTCAACGTATTCCTGGAACCATTGCAGCAGCTACTAACTAGCCCCCCTGATTTTTTCAAACTGCAAATATTATCCACCAAGCCCTAAACACCTTCAAGGGCTTCTCACCCCTCCCAATGGCCCTCTAGACCCTGCCTGCTTCTCCTACCTCAGCAAACACCCCTCCCTTACACTCGGACTTCTAGTCACATAGGTTCTTTTAGTTCCTTCAACACACCACATTCCCTCCTGCTGCAGAAATGCTCCCTCCGTCCCAAATACTCTTCCACCTGACCCCTCCCTTTGCTGACTTAACTACTACTTGTTCTCAAGAGTCACTTCCTCCAAATTTGAGTCACATTCCTTTCTTACAACCTCTCAAGAACCATGTTCCTTTCCTTTAGAGCACTAATCTCAATTGATATTTTTACTTTCACAAATGTGCCTGGTTAATTCATGTTTGACTCCTCCATTAGACTGTAAGCTCCATGAAAGCAAAGACCATATGTGTTATTTTCATTTTATCTCCAAAGCCCAACACAGCACCCAGGGCATAAAAAAAAAAATCTGTCAATAGATTTGCTGTGTTACTGAGACACCAGCTCCAGAGCCCTTCTAATATTAAAAAGGAGAAGAAAAACTATTTGGCAATATAAAATAAGGAAAGAAGGATTAAAGACATAAAGATCAGAACTTTCTCAACATGCAAAAATGACTACAGATGCAAAAGGCCAAAAAATACTTCCAGGTCCAGCAACATCAAAACATCAAATCTATAAAAAAAGAAAGATTCAGATTAAACAGAGCCCCTATGAGATCTCTGAAAAATAACAGATCTACTACTCCAATCGTGAAGGTTTACAGAATAGCCTATTTTGTAATCCTTGACAGCGGCAGTCACAGTTCTGCACTGTTCACCCCAGTCCGCCCCTCTGGTGTGTGTCTTTATGCTTCTTTTGGGCATGTGCAAAATGTAAAAATATATATTCTCTCTTCCCAGTTAGATAATAAGCTATTTGACAGCAAAGATTTCCTCCCAACCCTTTCTTTTAAATCTTATAGGCATACTTGCTATACCTCAGAGCTGAAATGGAGAAATATGAAGACTGCTAACACACCCTGAAATTAAGATGGCAAATTGTGGATGGGAAACGGTTCTGCTGAATAGGGAAGAGGCTAAGGGTTAAAGAAGGATACTCAAGAGCTTCCCTTAACACTCAGTGTCAGCAACAAGGCCAGGCTGAGGTCTCCCAAGTCCTCCGCTAGGATCAGTCTTGAGCCTGGATACAAAAAGCACCCACGTGCCCTGGACAGAGTAACAGTCCCAAGTGACCCTTTGCGAATCCTACTTGTGGAAAAGATGTCCACAGGGCAGTTTCCTTGCAGCCTGCATGGAGTCCCAGCAGATTGCACAGTCGTCATTATTGACAGCCAGCTCCTCTGGAGTTGCCACTGCAAACCTGCAAACACAAACAAGCCCAGCAGGAATCTCTGTCAATGCCACACACATACTGAACACCGCTTTACAGACTTCACCGTTCTAACAGCACAGTTACAGAGAAATCGTGTTCAGTAAAAAAATTTTCACAATCAAAAACACTGTAATTCGGCCGGGCGCGGTGGCTCACGCCTGTAATCCTAGTACTCTGGGAGGCTGAGGCGGGCGGATCGTTTGAGCTCAGGAGTTCGAGACCAGCCTGAGCAAGAGCGAGACCCTGTCTCTACCAAAAATAGAAAGAAATTAATTGGACAGCTAAAAACATATAGAAAAAATTAGCAGGGCACGGTGGCGCATGCCTGTA